>NCSJ02000371.1:0-39991 GCA_002812745.2 Scytalidium lignicola
TCGTCGTGTGTGTGTGTGTGTGTGTGTGTGTGTGTGTGTGTGTGTGTGTGTGTGTGTGTATGTGTGGTGGTATTAGTACAGTAGTGGTATTAGTAGTGGTGGTAGTCGTAGTGGTTGGTGGTGGTGTCGGTCCTGCGTCGCGCGAACTCCCCTCAACTGTTGTGTCTCTCCCAACTGCAAGGTCATGTACGGAGGGTACTGCAGTATATTGCTACGGGATGCACTCTCCATACATCCATTGGCCGATAAGCTCTCCCACGCCATCATCCTGGCTACAGCATACAGCAAACAGCATACACACGCTTTCGACTCCGTTCTTGGGGTCAAAAACGTCCACCTCGTTAGTTAGCTAGTCTTGACTCGATGGCAAATTCCCATTATCCACAACATAAGCACATAAATCATTGCACGCATGATGTGTTGGCCTCCACATGACGATTAGGAAACTGGCCCGGTCCTTTAGCAATGGACATGCAAATACCGCCCCCATCGAGCTGCCCGCAGGTCCTTTAGATAACGGGCTCCCCGTTGAATGAGGGTGCCTGATCCAAGGGCCCAGAGCTATGTAAGGCATGCAATGCACTTGCTTCTGAGAGACTTCTAGAGCTCATACCACCACAATTGACTTCGCCTGGAATTTTGGGAAGTCTTTCCAGAATCATGGACGAGCCCATTGCTATCATCGGGCTGGATGCCAGACTCCCCGGCGATGGAGATACCGCAGAGAACTTCTACAACTCGCTGCTGGCCGGGAGGTCTGCTCGAACCGAGGTACCCTTAGAAAGATACAATGCCGAAGCATTTTGGCATCCAGATGCTGAAAGAAGCGGCTCGGTGAGTAGTTATCTTGGGTAATCTACCATGAGATGAAGACTAATGTTTTTTTACAAAACCAAAAAGACTCGAACCCGACATGGCCATTTTCTTAAGGGTAGCGTTGCCGCTTTTGATGCTCCCTTCTTCTCCATCACGCCTACTGAGGCGAAGAGCATGGACCCTCAGCAACGAGGCATGCTTGAATCTGTCTACAAGGCACTTGAAAATGGTATGCTCACTTCTTTACCTATTGCTTTTTAAGACGTGATGTTGACTTTGTGGCTAGCCGGAATTCCACTTAATAAGGCTGCTGGTTCTCAAACCGGCGTGTATGTTGGTTGCTTTACCGCGGATTACAACGACATAACCGTCAAAGACTTGGACATTCCATCCAAGTATGCTGCTACCGGTACCGTAGCTAGCATGCTTAGCAATAGAGTCTCTTGGTTCTTCGACTTTCGAGGCCCAAGTTTGACGATTGACACTGCTTGTTCGAGCAGTCTTGTAGCCGCGCATGAGGCATGTATGAGCCTCAAACTCCGTGAGATTTCTATGGTACGCAATGATATGATGATCCCTGAGTCTGGTTGATGTACTTATCCATTTAGGCCATTGTTGGCGGATGCAACCTCATCCTCACGCCGGAGATGACTCTGAAGCTTGACGCAGCTGGCGTTTTGGGCCCAGATGGCAAGTCGTACAGCTTTGACCACAGAGGGAATGGATATTCCCGAGGGGAAGGCTTTGGAGTTCTTGTACTGAAGCGAGTTTCTGATGCCATCCGGGATGGAGACATCATCCGCGCAGTCATTCGAAATTCCTCTACAAATCAGGACGGCAGATCTCCTGGTATCACACAGCCCACCAAGGCCGCCCAAGCTCAGCTTATCAGACATGTCTACTCTAGAGCCGGGCTGGACCCATCACTAACTCGATTTTTCGAAGCACATGGGACGGGCACAGCCGTTGGAGACCCGATTGAAGCCAGTGCAATCAGTGAGGTCTTCACCCCTTATCGCTCACCAGATCAGCCACTCTACGTTGGAGCTCTGAAAAGTAACGTAGGACACTTGGAAGGCGCAGCTGGAGTAGGCGCTATAATCAAGGGAGTTTTCACACTCGAGCATGGCATTATTCCTCCCAATATTTGGTTCGAAAAAGCCAATCCTAAGATACAAGATTCGTGGAATCTAAAATTTCCAACCGAGGCAACGGTCTGGCCGCAGATGGGGTTACGTCGGATGTCCCTCAATTCGTTTGGCATTGGCGGCAGCAACGCCCACATGGTGATGGACGACGCACTTCACTTTCTCCAGAAATACCGCCTTGTCGGCAACCATCGTACTGTTGCTAATCCAAGAAATACAAGCCTTCTAGGAGCACCCTCCCTAGATGGTTCCAATGGTATCAATGGTCACAACGGTGCCAACGGTGCCAACGGCGTAAATAGTGTCAACGGTAGATATTCGCCATCAGTGGACCTTTAATTAATTATAAACACTGACATAGTGAGAGCAGGACGGACGAACGGTGTACGCCATAGATCGGACAGTGGTGTGGACCTAGAGCAGCAGGAAACCCATCCTGATAATGCTCCCCAGCTATTCGTCTTGTCATCATACGATCAGGAGGGTGTCTCTCGTATGCGAGATGCGTATGATGAATATCTTGAATCCAGGTCAACAAAACCCGAAACGGCTTCGGCAGAAGTTCAATTCTTCAGGGATATCACCTATACACTCGCTTCCAAGAGAACCCACCATGCCTGGCGGTCTTTCAGTATCGCAAAGTCTCAGGCAGAGCTCCATACGGTCCTTAGCCAAATACCAAAGCCAGTGCGAGCAAAGTCAGACCCACGTTTGGCTTTCATCTTCACTGGCCAAGGTGCGCAGTGGCCAGCCATGGGCATGGAACTAATGGCATATCCAGTATTCCAGCAGAGTCTGTTTGCAGCCGACAGATATCTGAATAACCTAGGCTGCCCTTGGTCTCTGACTTGTAAGTAGAAATGTTGTTACAAAGCTATTATCACTAATGGCCATTTACTTTAGATGAATTATCTAAGGACCGAGGCGCCTCTCGGATTGATGATCCTGAATATTGTCAGCCAATATGCACGGCTCTTCAGGTTGCTCTTGTAGATCTACTTGCCACCTGGAACATACATCCTCACGCACTCGCTGGTCATTCCTCTGGCGAGATTGCAGCTGCTTATACTGTGGGAGCAATATCCCAAGAGGCTGCGTGGAAGGTTTCATACTACCGGGGGAAACTGAGCGCACAGTTGTCTCGCTCTGGAACCCAGACTAAAACAGGTATGGCTGCCGTTGGGTTGGATCTAGATGCAACCAAGGCCAGTATGGACCGCGTCAACGAGATAGGCGGCGAAGGCACTCTGGAAATTGCCTGCATGAACAGTTGGCAGAGCCATACCGTTAGTGGAGCTGCTAGCAAAATCGATGCCCTTGTTGAGATGCTTAGCAGTGAAAAGATATTTGCTCGAAAACTTAATGTTGAAATGGCCTACCATTCTCAATACATGAAGGCTATGGCTGCTGAGTACCTCGACTTGATGGGAGATCTTCAACCGGGAACTCGTAAGAGTCCATTCGACATACTATTCTTTTCTTCGACATCCGGAACTACCATCTCACCATCAAGACTTCGGGAGTCATCTTACTGGGTTGAAAATTTAGTATCACCTGTGCGATTCTGTGAATCAGTCACGGCGTTGCTTCTAGGACCCGCAGAGAAGCCGAAAGTCAATGGATACAACCATGAGTGGACTCCCGCTACCTCCATTACCAACATTCTAGAGATAGGCCCCCACAGTGCTTTAAAGGGACCTTTGGTTAACATTGTTAAGAAAGCCCAAGGCGATAGTACTATTGAATATCACTCTGTATTGAGACGTAATTATTCAGCGGTTGAAAGTGCCTTAGAAGCAGCCGGCTCATTGTTTTGCCATGGGCTTAATGTTGACTTGCTAGGAGTCAATGGCATTGGCGAGTCCAGTGGACACAAACCACTAATGTTGACTGACCTACCTAGTTACCCTTTCAATCATTCTAAAGAGTACTGGGCTGAGAGTAAGATAAGCAGTGACTTCCGCTTGCGAGCAGTTGGCCGTCATGAGCTTCTAGGTGCTCCTGTGCCTGACTGGAATAAGGACAACGCGATATGGCGGAACTATATCCGCATCTCGGAGAATCCATGGATTGAAGACCATAAGGTTTCCGGCGATATTCTTTACCCAGCCGCTGGCATGCTGGTGATGGCCATCGAAGCTAGCCGGCAAATATCGGACATGAGTAAAGTGCTCAAGGGTTTCAGATTCAAGGACGTATCATTCCACTTGGCCTTGCGAATCCCCGACGATGCACAAGGTATCGAATCACATTTCTATCTGCGATCATTCCGAGAGACAAATCTGCCAGTCGCCACGCTGTGGCACGAATTCCAACTTTGTACCTTTGACGATGGCGAATGGAGAGAGCACTGCCGTGGACTAGTGAAAACTGAATACGAGCCAGATTCTACACTAATTGATGGAAGCCTAGAAGATCAAATGGTTCAAACAAGATGCGATCAGGAAATAAAGAACGCCCTAAGCAGTTGTGTAACCAAGTTGTCGGTGGAAAAGGCGTACCATAACTTACAAGAATCTGGGCTCGACTTTGGCCCAACTTTCCAGACATTGAGCGATATATGCCTTGGGCCGGAATTTAAAGTGTTTGCCAAAGTCAACTCTTCGGTTTCTAAGATCAGGAAATTGATGCCATATGAATACACCCAGCCTCACCTAGTACATCCAGCCACTCTGGATGGGATAATACACACCAATCTTATTCCATTAGTTGTTGGCTCGAATAATTCCCAGCAAGCCAGAGTTCCTATCTACGCAAATGAATTGTGGATTTCAGCGAATCCCAATGTACCGCATGATTCCTACATGGTGACCGCCCAAGCCAGGCCCCGTGGGCGACAGGAAGCCGAATCTTCAGTCACAGCGGTGCAACTACAAACAGGCCGGCCAATGTTTTACGCGTCAGGACTGCTTTTCAAGACTATTCCTGGAAACTCATCGCAAAACCCCCCAAGGCTATCAAAGCACGGAGCCTTCAATGTCGACTGGAAACCAGATCCCACCTTCCTCAGCGAGCAACAATCTTCTCGAGCATTTGGGTTGCCCATGGCACCTGAAGAAGATCCATCTGGCTGGATGAAAGATTGCGAGGCGCTATGTTTTCTCTACATACGTCGATTTATGGAGTCTCTTTCGAAAGAGAGCATCGAAAAAATGGATTGGCATCACAAACGATATGTCTCTTGGATGGAGCACGTAGTCAATAGTTCAACACCGGAGATAACCTGCAATGATATCGCACAGCTTGAGCAAAAGGTAGAATCCAGAGGGGTTCCAGAAGGAAAACTCATTATAGCTGTTGGTAAAGCTCTCCCCGAGATGCTCGGTGGAATCCGCGACCCATTAGGCGTTATTTTCAAAGACAAGATTGCTGAGAATGTGTATCGGCATGGACTTGGTTCCAAGCGTTGCTATGTACAGCTATGCAGCTATATCGATGCTTTAGTTCATAAGAATCCAGCCATGCAGATCCTTGAGATTGGCGCTGGGACAGGGGGTGCCACCAGGCCAGTCATGGAGACGTTAACACAGCATGGCCAACGATATCAACATTACACATTCACTGATATCTCGCCATCGTTTTTTGAACAAGCTAGAGACATTTTTACGGATGAACTTGGGAATATGAGTTTCCAAGTGTTAAATGTCGAAAAGGATCCACTTGAGCAAGGTTTCACTGCCAATAAATACGATCTCATCATAGCTGCAAATGTACTTCATGCCACAAAAAAAAATCGACACGTCTTTGTCTAATGCTAAGACACTCCTCAAACCAGGGGGCAAGCTTTTGCTCTTTGAGATCACCAATCTCACAGTTCTTCTTGGTAGTTTCTGTTTTGGTGTCTTACCAGGATGGTGGCTGTCAGAAGATGCTGATCGAATCTGGGGCCCGTTGATGACCTCTGAAAGCTGGAGAACTCATCTGATTGACTCTGGATTTGTGGGTCTTGACGCCGTTTTCAACGACTTCCCTGACCCGGGAAATCAGATGAGCTCTATCCTCGTATCGACTGTGCCTGTATTAGCTCCAGCACCCAAGCCAACGGACCATATATATATTCTAGTAGACAAGACATCCTCCTTGCAGAATGATATCGCCGAAAAGCTCTCGACCGTGCTAACTCAACAAACCCCCTGCGAAGTTAGTACCCTAACTGGGGTAGCAGACAGGGATTTAACAAACGCCACCAGCATAGTTCTCATGGAACTCGAAATTTCGATCCTGGAAAATATGACAGAGCAAGTATTTGAATCGATAAAAAGGATAGTTAACAAGTCCAAAGCGCTCGTTTGGTTGACTCGTGGTGGGACTCTAACAACGGCAACACCAGATATGGAGTTGGTTACAGGTCTGGCAAGAGTGGCTCGATTAGAAAGACTCGATTTCAAATTTGTCACTGCTTCCTTTGAGCAAGGCGACGGCACAGACGTCATTGTCGAGAACTGTCAACATATACTCCATGCAGTCCAGGACGGAACCGACAACTCGTTTAGAATTGCTAGTAATCTAATTCACATCCCTCGACTTGTGAAAGCGGCGTATTTGACGGAACACATCCAGGCTCAAACTGATTCTCTTGATGTGGTGGAGAAAAGGCTTGGAGACGATCCTGCCTGCCCCTTGGCTCTTCAGATTGGCACCTTAGGGCAGCTAGACTCGCTTCGATTTGAGGACGACCCGGTATCTGATACAGCTCTAGGTGACCATGAAGTTGAGTTTAAGACCATGGCTTGCGGATTAAACCCCCGCGACCTGGATTCTGCTCGTGGCCAGGTCGAAGAATTACAACTAGGATTTGAAGCATCCGGAGTCGTGAGCAGAGTGGGACCTGCTTCTAAATTCGAAGTCGGCGATCGAGTATTCGGACTATCTTTCTCAGGCACCATTAAAACTCATGTTCGATCCCATGACAGATTTCTCGCGAAGATGCCCGACTCCATCTCATGGGTTGAGGCAGCGTCCATCCCTCTAGTATACACAACCATTTACATGATTCTCTACGAGACAGGTACTGTTCGTAAGGGGGATAAGATCCTTATCCATTCCGCTGATAGTGCCCTTGGGCAGGCTGCTATTCAATTAGCCCAGCTTCAGGAAGCAGAAGTGTTCGTAACAGTGGAAGACAATGAGAAACGCGATTTCCTTGAAGCAACATACCGTATCCCTCGGGATCATATCTTTTCTATACAGGGCCTATCGTTCAAGATGGGTATCCAATACATGACTGGGGGTCGTGGTGTCGACATTGCTCTCAACACCCTCTCTGGTGAAGGCCTCTGGAACACCTGGGATTGCATTTCGCCTTTTGGCCGACTTGTCGAGCTCGGATCAGGAAGTGTTAACTCCCATTCGCGAGTCTCCATGAGTCACTTCCATCGTAACATCCGTTTTGAGTCGTTCGAGCTCAATTTCCGAGCTCTTCATGACCCAATGCATACGCAAAACAGTTTCCAGCGAATGGTTGATCTTGTCTTAAATCACCTAGAAGCAACGGTCCAGCGAACGCCAATTACGACCTATCCCTTTTCGCGGAT
Organism: Scytalidium lignicola; assembly: GCA_002812745.2. Taxonomy (NCBI): domain Eukaryota; kingdom Fungi; phylum Ascomycota; class Leotiomycetes; genus Scytalidium; species Scytalidium lignicola. Next base: position 7,499 of record NCSJ02000371.1, read on the forward strand.
CCAGGATGCGTTCCGTCGGATGCAATCCGAGAATCACAGTGCGAAATTGGTACTTACCCCCCAAGCTGAGGATTTAGTGCCAATGGTCCTGAGCCAGAAACCCATATCTCATTTTAATCCTGACGCATCGTATGTGATAGTTGGTGGTCTTGGCGGCTTAGGAAGGTCGGTGGCCCGATGGATCGCCTCCCGAGGGGTTAAGAATCTCATATTGCTCTCTAGACGCGGCCCGACCCATAACCCTGGCAAGGAGCTTATTAGGGAACTCGAATCTATGGATATCAAAGTAGCAGCACCAGCATGTGACGTAACAGATAGTGAAGCTCTGGGGAGAGAAATTACTAAGTGCTTGGCTTCCATGCCACCAATCAAGGGATGTATCCAAGGTTCCATGGTTTTGAAGGTAAGCAAACGCAAGCCTGCACGCCGAGGCCTCATGATGGCATACTGATTCCGGAAAATAGGATAATCGCTTTGAGAAGATGTCACTTAATGAGTGGAACGAAGCAGTTCGTTCTAAAGTTAATACATCATGGAATCTCCACAATCTTCTAGGTCCCGACTTAGACTTCTTCATTCTTCTTTCCTCAACCATGGGCATTGCTGGGAACTCAGAGCAGTCCAACTACGCTGCAGGTAGCACATTCCAAGATGCACTTGCTCGACATCTGGCATCACAGGGGCTTAACGCCGTCTCGCTCGATCTTCCTGTCATTAGTGGCGTCGGCTTTGTGGCCGAGAAGCCTGAGTTACTGGACTACATGCGCTCTACCGGCTGGGCTTTCATGGATGAGGCTGAATTTCATGCAACTCTCGACTATCACTGCCGTCCATCAACAGAACCGGTATCTCTACTTCGATCTCAGGTAGTCCCTCGGTTTTGGCTACCTCAAGAAACTGCCGTTGAAGGTTATGAACTGCCATCCTGGAGACACGATCCGTTATTCAGCCACCTCACTCAGACAGAAGTGACCACAACTGAGAAGATTGTAGCCGAAAAAGACATCAACCACATTGCCCTTTTGGCTACAGCATCTTCCACTGGAGCAGCTGAGAAGATTGTCTTAGATGCCTTGCTACTCAAAATTTCCAGACTGCTGAGTGTCGAAGAATCAAATCTAGATCCTGCAAAACCGCTACATACATATGGTGTTGACTCCTTGGTGGCGGTTGAGCTACGGTCATGGCTAGCCAAGGGGCTGAGTGCCGAGGTTTCAGTATTTGATATAACTAACAAGTCGAGTATTTATCAACTTGCCAGCACGGTTACTACGAGAAGTAAGTTAACACCAAAGTTTGAAATGAGTTAGATGTGCTTCACTATCTGCTTTTTATAATAATTTGGAGGTTTTTTAAGTTAGTCTTTTTATATTATAATAGATCCTCTCCTTAATTTTAATCNTTTTTTTATTATCAAGATTATATAACTTTTATAAGAAGAAATTTATTCCGTATCCTTAATTAGTGCCACAATTCTATGGTGATGCTTTCAAAGGTTTATCAAAGAGAGGTTATAATTCATTAGAATAAGTATTAAGTAGTCCTTTTTGACTATCATATCGCCCCCCTCCCCTAACGAGTGGGCTATGAAAATTATCGGTATCTAACCTAGCATGATTAGTAGGGTTTCCTTGGACAAAATTGCCGGCCTTTTCTTGAGGACAAAACGAAGCAACACGTTACACCAACGTACTTTTGGATCTCTTTTACCCAAAGCGCCTAGAAGCCGTCGAGAAAAGTCTTCCGGTTCCGCCATTGACTAGAGATACTTTTTCCGGTTCTTTGACGCTTTGTAAAAAGCAGATCCGCACAGATTTCAGGGATCTGTTCAATCTATACGGTGCTTAGCACAACACACCATGTGTCATCGACTTCGAACTACCATAAGATCATCCAAGTTCACGTGAGATACAGTTTATACAAGGGTTACAATGATGCGGTTAGAAAACCTCAGCCCTCGCTTAAGTCTCTTTTCTTTCCGAACTTGGGTATCCCCTCGGGCCCCAGTTGCTTAAGCTTACGAACTAGGGGTCAGAAGTCTGTGCTTTATAGGGCATCAACAATATTAATTTATTCAACTAATTAGATGTAGACTACTTATACTTCTTTACTAATTCTTGTATCCAGCCTTGATACTTCTTTATAAGGTTATTAATCTATTCTTGTAGTATTTTTTCCTATTCCTCTGTCACAACCTGAATTATCTCAAGTTCTGTTGTAAGTTCAATTTAACGCTTGCATATTTCTGAAGTTGATGTATTACTTCTTTGTGCTTGGTTTTGATCTTTATACTTAAAAGGTATGATGACATTGGAAGAGTATAAAGAACATCCATTTTAGTTGAAGAATAAGTGAGTTTAAATGATTTGCACATTGAAAAAGTGAGGGTTTCCAGCCCTTGAAGTGCCCTGTAAAGCACAGACTTCTGACCCCTAGTTCGCTACGAGGCCAAAATTAGGGGGACTTAAATTTACTTGGCACTTACTTAAATCCACTTGAAATCGCAGGCATCGGCTGCTGTTCAGGCAACAATATACCTGTTTAAACACAATTTTCAGGCCACGCATATGTTTTATGTGATAATATGAAGTAATTTACAAGGTCATCAAGCATTTTAATTATTATTAAAATATAGTATATTTATAACTATTCGTATATTTATTTTATGTTAAAATTATTCTACATGAGATTTTAATTTTAGCAGAATTAAATGATAATTAAATGCATGCTAAAATATAGTATGTTATAGGCCTTTACAAGCCTAAAAGCCAGTATAGCTGTAGGCTATTAAAGCCTAATCATCACTATAATTGCAGTGCATTTTGGTGTATTGAGCGAGCAAGTGGTCTGTGCAACAGCCGATGCCGGCAACTTTAAGCGGATTTAAGTAAGAAGTGGATTTAAGTCCCCCCAATTTATACAAGTAATATTCGAAGATTCTATCCACTCAACGGCCTTCTTCAGTAGTAAAACGTTTCTAAAAGTGTCTAAATATAAGACAACAACGCTAAAAATGACATTTTTGCCATCTGGGGCCCGAGGAGTCTGCGATACGTTATTGATTCTCAACTTCATGTGCGACAAGCTCAAAGTAACATTAAACTAATTACGAAATGCTTTTCAAAAAGCCAAGTGCCTGTTTGTTGTCTGCGAAGTTTTTGGCCGTGGTATTTTAATGTTACTTCCCTCTGAAGCTGACTTTAAGTAAAGGTACCAAAATACACGAAGTTGTTCTAGTCTTAACTTATGCATTTTAGTCTTAACTGGTTTAGCTTTAAGAAAATCACTGCTATCTTACCAGCTTTAAAGGCATGCTTCAATCCGCACAGTAAGAATCTTTACCAACTAGCTCACGATCACCTTCTTGAACCTTTGCTAAATGGAGAACTAATTGTCTGACTTGCCTTACTTGCCTTTTGTGACGTAAAAATCAGAAAGGATCTAGATAACTTCGAAGACTCTTTCCAAGTATTGAACGAGGGTGAGGAGGAACTAAGTTAAAATGTAACAGATGGTAGCGAGACGGAAGAGATCGAAAGAGAGATCGGCAAAGAGGATGGCGATGATAAGCAAGATAATGAAGTAACAGAGAAATCAAATATGAGGAGGAGGAGGAGGAGGAGCAGAGTGAGGGTGAGGTCGAAGACGATGTCGAGGAAGAAGGCCAGGAAGGTGCTTAAGCAGACATGGACACTGATTATGACTGGTCTTCTGTTATCCGCTTTGGCTAACGACCTGGTTTTTTGCCACCGTCTTTTGTCCATGTCTTTATTCTATCTCCTCCAAGGCCGTGAACAAAAATAATATCCATATGGTGTAATATATAGTGAGCGACAGGATTATAGATCTCCTCTAATCTCCCGGCCTGGCGCCATTATGATGCTCGGCCGAGGATTCCGACGTATTATTGGTTAATGCTCTGGCGAGGCATTCATTGCGACTGCTCTCTGCGACGGAAGCAGCTCTAAGATGTGAGGTCAAAACAGCAAAAAACCACGATACAAAAGCTCGATACCGATTGCAACAGGCTAGAAGATGAGGAAACAAACTGAGAAGGTTGTTTATTTTATAGCAGGAGATAAATTGTGTGTCGGAAGTCCAGGCAGGGATGAACAGCACAAATATATAGCAAATATATCGAGTATAGTTGAATTGACTGTGATACATACCAAAGATAGATTTTACCGTAGTGAGATCGCCCAACTCTTGAAAGTAATTTCCTTGCCTCACCACCTGAGGACATATGTACGAAATATTGGCCATAAATAATAGATATCCAGATATATTTAATGACTAAGTAATTTAAGCCACTTATTTCTTTCATGCCCAGCGTTTCCACATATTGATTATCTATTCGAAACAATTAATACGTAGAAGATCCATACTTACCTTTTTGAAGAAGAAAGAATCGAGAAATAGCTTTCATTTAGTACCTGGCAAAAATACTAGCTCGCTATTATGCATTAGAGAGGACTAGCTTCATGAGTTTACTGCTTGTGTTTCTTCACCGCACACCTTGATCTAGATGGCACAGCTGAGTGATGTTGTCAAAATACCTATAAGAAAGGAGTCCTTCCTGAAAAGCCAACGCAGCGAAAAGAGCAAAATCAGGGACTTACTAGGTAGAGCTGTACCGGTGATCGAGATTAGTTGTCGATTATCCAAGACTGGGTCAACAAGCACCAAGGGGGCGTAGACCACCGGCATAAACATGAAGGGTCCATGCAGGTCTTGAACAACAACGCCATTTGGAGACTGCGTTTCGTGCACTGATGAGCGTGTGTTTATCGAGGTACAATGACAAATATGAATTTGAGGTTGAAGCCTGTTCCGCCATGTATGGCGCGGACAGACTACGGACCAGAGCCAAGGGTCTAGACACTTACGCGGGCCGAAATACGAACCAAGAAGGTTGGTGGTCTGCTTCACTGGAGGACTTGCCTTGGAGTTCGCTGCAAGGGCATTGGAATGGGTGTGCTGCACAGTAACGAGTCTACATTTTGGATTCCTAGCAGTGCGGATCTCCGCCACGCTTCGTGGTGGTTGGGTCGCCGCCCTCTTTGGTGTCTTTGGTCGTTTGGGTGACATCTGCTGATCTCTAGATTCACAGGTGTGCACTATATGGTAGTGGTGGTATGCCGGCGGTTGGATATCGCTCAGTAGGTATTGTGTGTAATAGAACCTGGAATGCGGTGCAACCAGGCAACTAAATAGAAGATAAGAGGGGCTCTATCCCTAAATGAGCAGCCCACACAGAGCCTACAAGCGCCAGAACCCCGGGGCTCGATCAGCGGAGCAACTTCCTGTAAGGACCACAAGAAGCACCACAAGGGGTACTTAATGGGCCTCATGTTTCGTGAGGAGCCAAGCCAGTTCTCCATCCATCATTGACGCTTTCTTTGCTTTTGGTTAAATTACCACGTACCATCCAGCCTCCTCTCCAGGATGATGCAACCGTATCCCGCCCCAGCACCTTCAACATACCAGCTTCTACGGTTGGAGATTGTGTCGGCGCTTACCCCCTGAGATGGCGCCTTTCACTCAGGTTAGTGGTGAATTCAACGCGGCAGCCGGAATGCAAGATCCGAGTCAATGGCTGGCTGAGCTGAGCCAGTCGGATAGGGGATCGCTCCCGGGATTCCAGCGCAGTGTGTGAGTTCCTTTATCTCTATGCTTCGCATGCTTGCTTGGCAGGTACTGTACTCTGGCACCCATCTCGATGTCCGTGGACATGCACAGGATACTGAAGCGCATATGCTCCTGTCAACCTCATAGCCTTCAGCCTCCCAACCTTGCAGGCTGCCTCATTGCAGTAAAAGATCAGTTGTGTTTCTGTACATAAGTACTTAACTAATTATAGCAATGCTGGGCCGCCCGGAGCCACTCGGGGTTATACGCGCAGGACGGGCAAGCGTGCAAGACGTGCAGATAGACAAGGAAGCTGACCAATTATTGAGACAAAAAGGGTAAGGAGTGGATAAACGCCACGGATTAGCCCAACGGAAGAATGAATGATTTACAGCTTTCCCGTTCCATCCATTACATTACGTTTCACCATATCCCCAATTTACGAGAATCAGAATATCATTTTGGTTGTGCACCTTTCGATCACAAACGCTCTTTTTGGACATAAGAAGGCTGTGTCATTTACACCCAAGCCCTTGGCAATCACCACCTGCATTATCTCCCCCACGCAGGGCGCATGGGAGATGCATGAGCGAAGCAGGGTATTCTCCATCGCAAAAAACAACTTTGGTGAGGAACCTCAACCAGCCCGAAAATTTACAAAAGATTGCTGACAAATAAGAGAGACAACATACAACCATACAACTTGACTGCACATTGAACAAAGACTAGCCGGCAATTGGTAAAGCCGGAAACGCTGTTATATGAAGTGGTGACACGAAACTCAACAGGACTTTGTCGCTGCTCTAAGGCTGCAAAGGAAGGATGCAATCTAGACACATGTTAACGTTACTCGTCATGTTTATCCTAGGTTGATATTCCGGCTAACATGCAGACCCGACGCACGTGTTGGAGGCGAAGTCTAGATTCTCAGATGCAGACGACATGATATCGCGCAAGACTTTTATGTTATTTATGTTGAGAGATTCCGAATGCTTATTTGTTGTTATAATTAATCTCTTTTGGTGGGTTGCTTTGAGACCTGAGCACAGCTTTAGATAAGATTTCTCTTACAAAAAGTTGCAGGCGAACCCTTAATAAATTTTGTCAAATTTTGTCATATTAAGTAAACTTATCTATCATATCTATTATATCTTCTAGCCGACACAATTCAACAAATTTGACAATGTTTCATAGTTATAATCATTTTGACAATAATATATAATTAGCATTTTTCTTTTTTAATGCTGTATCANTTTTTTATATTAACGTAATATTATGATAATTTACCAAACTAATATNAAAATTTATAATCTTCAAATAAGAGTCTTAGTATAGTCACGCTATTATCATTGAAGTTTCTATGTGAGCAGATCATGTTTGGAAGGAATAATGTTAGCTTTCATTCTTACTAGATTTGAATTGAACTGAAAAAACACAGAGAATACCCAGACGATCGTCCCTGCAAAAGTAGAAAGGAGGCTAGAATCAACACCATAGATATGGCTTAAGTTCATCCTAGGAAAGTTAAATTTTGATCAGGTATAATGCAACGCTAAAGGATATGGAAGGTGACTAGGAGGAAACTAGGCACCCCCAAGCTAGTTGAGACAATACAACTAGCATCCTACACCCTCCCACTTTGGCTACCAGAATGAGTGGTAAGACGTTGATATTAAAATCCTCTTCCGCACGGATGCGGGCAATCGAGTGAAGTGATTCTATCATTCTCTAGGTCATAATCTTGGCAAAGTCAAGCCATATTGCAGGCCCTGCCCGCGCAAGTGATGGGTCGAATGGGGCGGTACAATTTAACAACCACAGGTCCTGTAGTCCTTGGATAAAGCGTTATTGTAGCATATTAATTTGATTATTCCCTTTGAAGTGTGAAATATCTGACCATTGTGATATGACTGATGTTGGCTCTGTCCCCCCTTAAAACAAGAATAATGGTTGACGGAAGCATCTGGACCTTTACGGCTGGGAGGCTAAAAGGTGGCCCGGACAGTCCTTAATCACCAACTGCCTCCCAAGCCCAAGTGGTAAGGGGTACGCACCAACAGCCTCTTATGCGGTGTTCCAGCCCATGCATCCGCCATTTCTGTAGTGTGCTCTTTCGTATGTCTGTCTAAGGGGATATTAAGTACGTAAGCGTACAAACGCGCAAGCACCTCCACATCAATACAAGCAAGACATATTACGTTAATATATTCAAATACAAGCACATTTGCACTTCAAGTATTTTAATACACGAAACCATCATTACGGGGTACTATGAAAATGATGCACTATCAAAGCTAAAGTTATTTTTCTCATGTTATTTTGAACATCGTCCAACCTTATAATACTCTTGACAACCTTGCAAAACATCGATCTTGGACGGCGAATAAAATTTGATTTCCTGCTTTCATTCCTCTAGAATCGTGGAATCAAATCCATAAATTCTTCCAACACGTTAAAACCTTTACCATAGCCATCAATATGGCATGCCAGGACTATTCTCTGGGATATCCACCGCTAGATTTTCTCGATTACATCGAATCTCAATCCCACCCAGAAAAGAAACAGGGTTGCGCCAGAGTATATCAGCACCAGTTTATTCCTTATGCTACGAAGAATATTCCCTCGATCTCATCTTACGATATGTCCAACGACTATGCTCCAAATCCAAGAGCCCATCAGCCGCCATTTTACATAAAACTGGCTCCAGGGGTATCATACCCAAATGACATGAGTTGTGTGCAGAAACATAGCGGGGATTCTTTACAACCGAATACTTTCAGATCCAGGCCAAGAGCTCCTATTGCATGTATATATTGCAGAAGACGTAAGGTAGGAGAGCTTTCTTTTTTCTATAACAATTTAAAAGAACTAGAAATATGAATATTTAAAATGAAATTTCCATAGAGTTAAGATAGCAGTGCTTTTCCCTAAGCAGCTTGCACAAAAGGAGAATGCAGACTAGGAAAATTTGAAAATTAGACTTCTAACCATGAGTAATAGATTCGATGCTCTGGCTTTGACCAAAACCCAGAAGGAAGGTGCTCAAATTGCCAGCGTTTTAAGCAACAGTGTATTTTTGTTCCACTGTCATCTCAAGCCCGAGCCCAAGCCTTCGTTCCAGCTCATGTTGTATATCCAAACATGTCTAGCATAGGCATTGGCCCAGATGGTCGTCTTCGTCTGATGGCATACCCACAACCAACACAGCTATTTGGTGCTCACGGCCAACCTCTAGGAACTACTTCACTACAGGCAGCTCCCTGTGATAAATACCTAGTACCTTCACCAACAAGCTCTCACAGCTCGTCTAATAATGACTGCCCGAATGAAGTTATTGGGTGCAAACGACCACGACAAGATTCTCATCCTTTGATCCTGCCACCTCCTATTACAGGGGAAGTTGGCTACCAGCGAGCTATCCGCCGCCGGCCTCCAATCGAATATGATTTTAAATCGCCCCAAATTACTGCTACTAGTGGCACTAGCGCAGAGTTGGACTACTCACCTGGCGGCGTGCCATGCCCTATCTCAACTCTTCAGTCTCTATCGCAGCAAGCCCTTAGGCAAAGAGCTACTCTGCCATGCTCTAACCCCGTCAATCGATTGAATCCTATGTCGCTGAATAGCATCATAGAAGATGGATCGAATGCCGAAATAAGAGGAACATGCTCCAACGATTAGAATGCGAGAATTCGCTTTCTTAAACGGATCTCTGAAGAGGCTTAGGAAGGAGCCTTTTAGGATTGAGTTCTTCTGGTTTCTGAAGAGATAGATAAAAGAAATATAGGCATGAGGGGATTTTTTCGTTTGTAAAATGATATTGCTCTTGATATAAATCTCCGGGAACGTTATCCTCTATCTCTTTCATGGGTAATATTAGTAATCCACGGTTTTCTTATGGATAAATCAATTTATTATTGTAGTTTTTAATTCAGTGTCAAAACTAAACTCTTTTGCTTGTGATTAATTTGCTTAACATCGCAGGTTAATTTTAATATAACAATTGAAATTTGTATATATATATATATATATGTATGTGTAGCAATTTGGTACAGTTACTTGCATACATAATACCATATTAAATATGATTGCTGTAATTACGATATAACTTTCCTTTTGGTTAATTTAAATTTTATTAAATTTCTTTCTATATACAGACTTGCTGTCAGAAATCAGTTAGTATTTGAGCTTTCCCAATTACTAAGCCAAACTAGAAATAGTACATAGTGAGACTATAAAGGAATAGTAACACAGCCGTATGAACTAGCCTCATTATAAAATTATTAATTATTAAATGATGGCCGTTTCCGAGCGAAGCAGATTTACCAGTGGTAGTCACACAATCTTCGCATCCCGAGTGAGATTTTATGCAGAAAGACTGTAAAATCGACAATATACCGCGATGGAAGTACATATGAAGGAGCAAGGCAGTAGGTGATACATAGAGAAACACCTGGCCGGCAGGAGATGAATAGTACAAACATGTGGATTTAGCGGCTGCGTGCTTGCCATGGCGGATGCATCTTCCCTGTAATGCTTTTTCATAACCAGCCTGTTTTATATGTATAATTTGATGGATGGACGGAAATGCAAAATTAATCCTTATGAAATCAAATTAATTTACAGTCCGTTCGGGCGGACAACAGAATTAAACTTACCGGGGGGTGGTATCTCCGTGTAAATGAAACTGCCGCGAGTCTTTATTCGGACGTCCGAAGGGAAGTCCGTAGACTCTAAGGTCCGGAGGTTTGCAATTATTTACTGAGCTGATTTAATTACATATAAAGTTGTTAATCTGCTTTAAAACTATAAAGCACTCTTAACAAACAAAAGCTAATCACTAAAATCTAATCCTCTTCACACCACTAACATATCACGATGGGTTCTAAAAATCAAGTTAACGCATTAACCTTGGAAGGAAAGTATTGCGTTATTTTTCTTATGCAATCCTAATGGGATTATAGAATTCCTTGCTGTGAGCTCGGTGGCGTTCAACTGGGCCGACAGTTACGATGCAAAGGTGCAAATCTAATAGCATGGATCCTTCGCTCCACTCACGGCAGAATAGGACTGATCGAGATTGCGCAGCATTGTTGCCCCAACGATCCTGGTGTATATTGGCCCCGCCAATCTCATACATAATAGGACCTACTCATTAATACGTCTTCCTCATCCAGGTTGACTATACACATGTCTCCAACTGCAAGTGGGAGAAGATGGATGCGGATAGCTTCATAGCAATGATGTCGGATTCCGGCTTTCTTGGCGATCAACTACTTAAGACGCAGCACCTACTTGACGCCACCGAATGAATTAAGGTGTCTGACACTAAGATAATCGGCCATCACCAGTTGCGTGCTGCGCATCTACGATACACAGATTCCGATCATCAGGTGGAAGAAAAGAGGGGACATAGCCATGCCGTAAATGAGCATTATTATCATAAGGTCAATGGGGTGTGGGAGTTTGCGGGCCTGAAGCCGTTTATTCACTGGAACGAGTATGACTTTGAGAGTATTTTTCAAGGGTTTGAAGCCCCGAAAAGGTAACTAACTGGTGAATCGAGTCGTACCTAGGCAGTCGAGCTAGAGGCCGAAGAAGATTGCGTACTATGTTTAGTCATGATTCTTGCTGAAATTAACTTATACTTTGTTTATGTCATGCTTCCACACCATTCTACATCTGGTTTGTAAAGGGGTATTAGCTGAAGTATTGTTTGTCATTATGTTGCGTGTGTTCAGCTTCTCCTCCACATCTAGCTTCGAGCCGTAACCGCGCACGTATCTACTTGGCTTGATATCTGTCACATGCTACTTGCATTCACTAAATTGCGAATTAAAGAATGTGTTTTTCATAGGCATAAAGCAGCGTAAATGCTCAGCCAGCTGGATGGCAGACTCACCACGAATAAGGCGTATCTTCTCGGACTTTGGATCGCCGAAGCATACATAAAGTAGTTACTAATACCACTATTCGTCGTAATCTCACCTGATTTCGAAAGCGGAAAGTGCACAGTTCTGCGAGATAGTATGCGGCAGCGGCAGCCTAGTTCCAACTTTTACCTGTTGCAAGCCTGGGCAAAAGCACAAATCTCATTGCAGAATTTGCCCACCGAGCTGAGAATATGGATCGTAGCTGTCATGGACATCTGTCCCGCCTCCTGGGAACGTTTATCCATATCCCTGACGGTGGACGCGGATTTAACCAATGCAAATCCACCACATATGATTATTAGATTCCCTTCGCTATTATTTGTATCTTAGTTTTCCAGATTCTAGATACACCTAAATCATATCACCAAGGCCTCTTTTAACAATATAATTATTATTCATTACGAATTGGAACCAAATCACTAGTAATAGAAACCGAGTTAACTTAGGCTCATTACGAAGTTTTAAATCTGATTGGAACAGATTCAAATGTAATGGCAATCGAGATATATGAGTAGGGACCATGATTTTCTGTGCATATTGTGGAGAAAGTTTTACTCAAAAGAAAAATTTGGAAAGACTTATATTTAGGCGTGAGTACCTCAGCAACCTCGGGGCGTACTTCTGATAGGGCTTTTCAAGATACAGATATAAATTAAATCGATGTAGTTTATGTCAGTTATTCTTTCCTGCAAGGTATCTCCGGAACCACTCTTTACTATGTAGGTTCATACGCGTTGCTTACTATTGAATATTCCTGAGGTCTCCTTCACAATCATCATCTTACGTTCCACAGGGACGCTGCCTCAATGCAACCATCTTCAGGCGAAGCACCTCCAGAAGCGGCTGGACGGGTAAACATTGCCTGCATCAATTGTGCAAATGCAAAAGCAGGTTGTGATAAGAAGGTCCCTTGCTCGCGGTGCGTAGAAAGGAATCTATCCTGCGAGGCCCGGTTTGCCCGACGGTCATCAAAAGCTTTAGTCCAATCAAGAAATCTTCACAGCATAACCCCATCACAGCAACATCATCGTGACCCAAAAAAACCTGATCAGATGGTTCCTGGAGATACCAGTACCGAGAGCGGTAGCATATCTGGCAGTGCAATAGACCATCAAGGGCAAGGGAGTCACCAGAAGAAACATTGGTATACTGTTCCTGCCTCACAATTTGCTGCTGATGTCGGAACCTCTCCCGGTACTAGTATTGGCAGTATAGACAGCTACGCATTTTTGAACGAAGCCATTAATCGCGAAGCCAGCAACCAGGAGTTGATCTGGAACCAGTTCTCGTCAGAGCTCGAGAGTTACTCTAACCTAGGAATAGAGATTCCAACCTATCCGGGAAGATCTGATTTTATGGAGCTTACTGGAACTACGTCAAGCTCAGATACGATTACCTCAAGAACAACAGATACATCATTCTCATTGCCTGATGTCTCTAGTAGCATTGCGAAGACAGGGTTTGACAGTCTTGCCAAGACCAGTGAAATTGTCCCGACGTCCATGAGGGAGGGCAGAACACTGGAATTTGAAGCTGTTATAGCAGCGGAGGGTGCTTGGCCACTTGCTCGGTGTAATCCTCCCATATTTACCGGGACCTGTCCACGAACAGCTGTTATACACCTCGAGAGTCTAGAACAATACTCCAAGCATGAGAGTACATGGAAGGCACTGGAACAGACTATTGCATCCACTGCTGTTGACTGTGAAAACCGAATATCAGTATTGTCTCTAAGTTCGGGAACAAGGGATAGGATACTTGCCATTACACAAAGGTTCCTTTATATAGCGCTCAAAACCCACGAGGGACAGACGAAGGAGCCGCTCAAGGACGCAGATCTGGGCAAATTTAACTTCCTTGTTTTACCTCCCTCTAACGTATTAGAGTATTTCCTTCGGAGTCATGTACGCAGCCTCGCTCCTTATTATGCACTTGTTGGTAGGGGCACGCTTGATCCAAATGAGATGGTGCTTAATGCCCCAGCGTCTACCCTCCTCTTACTCCTCATGATCGCGCATGGTGCAACAGCATTTTCGACAGCTGAAGCTAAATGCCTAGCAGCAGGACTAACCGAGACTTGTCGTATATCTCTATTTCATATAATCGAGAAAGATGTCGAACTATCTGCTAATGCTGTAGTATTGGAATGTGCGTTGCTATTTACTATACTAGGGGCATGGAGCGGTGATGCCTGGCACATGAATATTGCTATGGGCCAAAGAGGAATGTATCTTGCTGTAAGCTGAGCCAAAATATTTGAGGCCTGTTTCATCCACTTACGAGGTATAGATGCTAAAGCATGCGGGATTTCTGGAATCATTTATACCAGTAAATGTATCAATAAGTGACTATTCTAGAACACAAGTTGCTTGGTCAGTATGGCGGGAACGAGAGCACAAGAGCAGGTAGGCCTACATCTAACTATTACGTATTTGAACAAGTTGAGATGTATGCATTCAACTTCTAGACTGGACTTATCTGCTTCGGTTGCAGAAGTCAATTGTGATCTGTCTCAAACATACTTGAAACTATCGTGACTAACCGCATTTAGATTAGTTTACAACTGGGTCTCAATTGACCTGGAGTTGAGCCTGTTTCACGACACCGCTCCTATCCTATTGATCACGGAGTTAAAGACACCAATACCAGGTTCTGACAGCTTATGGTTCGCCAAAGACTACATGGAATGGCTAGCCATACTTCCGCAGACCGATTCTGGAGCGAACTGGCTCGATCCCAATTCGGGATATCTAGCCCCAAGAAGCTCAATGCGTGATCTGTTTCAACAGTTTGTACATGATAAAACAAGCACACAACAATGCGACCTCTCTCCATTACAGTTAAGGCTGCTGCTTCATCCTCTTCAGTCTCTAGTGTGTCAAATATCAGGATGTTTTTCAAATCTATTCGGGTCTCGTCGAGCGATGAGCACTGTTACCAAGATGTCAACCCTAGTTTGTCTTGAAGAGCTCCAATCTTTACTCCAGAAATGGTATTGCATGAGTGCAGCTCATGCTAAGGCTGATGCCGTAAACCCAATCACCAGAGTCAACCTCGTTCTTTACCACCTTATCAGTCTAAATGCGGTAACGTCGTTCCCAGAGATCGAACGACTAGCACGTAAAGAAGATTTTAGCGGTTCTACCAGAGAGATATCCTTGCGATGCGAACGTTGCATCTACCAGCAGGAGGAGACTTTCTTCCACTGCGGCCAGATTATTCGTCTCATCTGCTCTATGCCGACAGCAAATCGACCACATTGGTGGTCTGCAGCCTTATATCGAGCTGCGTTAATCCTTTGGGTTAATAGCCTGTCAATCATGGACCGGAAGACACAAGGAACAGGCGGTGGGCGGATCTTTGCGATTGACGCTTTTGCCCCGGATGATCCATCTCTGATATCCTGTCTTTGGAATGTGGAGGGTATTCCAGTGCTTGGGATGGGTGACCACCGTATTAAGTTGGATGACCCAGATGGGGTGCTGACATACTTTATTTTGTTACTTGATCAGGGGCCCGAATCACAAATTTTGGATGGCATCAAGCGGAAGCTGCAAACTCTTTCTAAAAGCTGGAGTGGAAAGATGCAAGATCACATATGAGACTTTGATCTCAGTGCAGTGATATGATTTAATAGATATTTACTTGTTTGCAGTAGAGTTCACTGAGGCTGGCGTCATTGAAAATATGGTTGATAGAATTAGGAACTTTCATATCATCTTGAATGTCAGGAGTGCTTAGTATCTCACCAAAACTTTTCAGTTCTTGAATGATAGCAGTTTATTTAAAATCATAGCTGACCATTGCTAAAAATTGTGCTTACTAAAACTGATGCAATCTACCATAGAACCCGCAACGGTAAGTATCTAAAGTTAGTGGAGTACTCTCACACCCGTCACATTACAGTTATGAATTTTGATTGAATCTTTGCTTCTAGTTCAAGACGAATTACACATAGTTATTCTCATCGCCGCTGGAACAAGTTAGAACTTTAAGTTTGGAAAGTCGGACTCCAGTCTTTGAAACTAGCAGTACCCTAATTTCCTTCTATGCGTAGAAATCAGGAATAAAGGAGAACCCCGAATTGAGTGGACCCATCAACGAAATCTATGTTGAAGTATGTTTACACAGGCTTTAATGACACAAAAGGGGATGCTCAATGTCCCGAGACTTGCAGCAAATACAGAAAAGTCGCATGCACCGTCATCGACCGACGTCCTCTGCATTCATTTGCTACTATGAAGAAGGATAATCTGACGTATAATGCCTATGCATTACTAACACAAAGGAAAGAGGTCTTGAAATTTAAGGTGCGTGTATAGCTCCCGTATTAACACAAACTAGGTATATTTGATGTATTTCCTGTTGAATATCCGTTTAATCCATTGATACTAATCTCTTTGATACNTTTTTTGGAAACTGGAGTAACAGGATTTGCTCTCTTACTACTACATAGAAGTAAACAAGTGATTTTCGGCAAGCATGAAAACTGCGTACAGATGACTTTAGACATCAACAATGATCATTGATCATCTCTTGCCGGACAACGCCATTGAATCTCCGATAATTACACTATCAATCCCGGTGTCCGGGATACCGCTGGATTCGTGGCCCCATGGCCTCATAGTTTCCGTAAAATGTAACCCTTAGGAACTCCCTGATCATCTCTTGCTCGACAATGCCATCGGACGTCCGGTAATAACATCACTATGATACAACCCTGAACTCCGCGCTGTATCATTCCTTCCCCGAGGAGCATCGGAGTCCTTGGTAAGGAGATTAGATTGATCAGTCGAGTTATATGAATATCCACGACAGCCTGTGGGATAAAAAGAATCAAAGCCCTGGATCATTTTGAATTATCTTGTCATTAACCCTTCACCATTACTACAAATTGTATCAAATCGAAGATTCGTGATGCCTCCAACCAACATGGAACAATCGAATGAGACGCCTATTCCGGCATCCAAATACAGAGGCATGGGCTC
The DNA here is from genome assembly GCA_002812745.2 of Scytalidium lignicola. Lineage (NCBI taxonomy): Eukaryota > Fungi > Ascomycota > Leotiomycetes > Scytalidium > Scytalidium lignicola. Next base: position 24,048 of record NCSJ02000371.1, read on the forward strand.
CCTAGCCGGTAAAGTTGCCCTTATCACAGGGGCGGGAAGGGGAATTGGCAAAGGAATTGCTCTGGAGCTTGCGGCTCGTGGCTGCGCTGTTGTTATCAATTACTCATCCAGTGCATCCAAGGCGGAAGCAGTTGTCGCAGAAATTGTTAAGGGTGGCAGCAAGGCCATTGCGGTCAAAGCTGACATCACTAAGCCGGAGGAAATATTCAAGCTCTTTGAGATCGCCGTGAACTATTTTGGAAAACTCGACATAGTCATTTCCAACGCTGGAAGTGAGGTGTGGTTCAAAGAGGAGGATGTTACACCAGATGATTTTGACTACATATTCGATCTGAATTGTCGCGGCCAGTTCTTTGTTGCTCAACAGGGTCTTAAGTACCTTGGGCATGGCGGCCGAATCATTCTCACAAGTTCTGTCGCTGCTACAATGAGTGGCATTCCCAATCATGCTCTGTACGCTGGCAGTAAGGCAGCCGTGGAAGGATTCACCCGTTCCTTTTCGGTTGATTGCGGTGAGAAAGGCATCACGGTTAATGCCATTGCTCCAGGCGGCGTCAAGACTGACATGTACGATGAAAACGCCTGGCATTATGTCCCCAACGGATATCCTGGGATGCATATGGCTGCAATCGATGATGCGCTAGCCAAATTTTGTCCGCTAAAAAGGGTTGGATTACCATCTGATGTTGCCAAGGCTGTGGCTCTGCTAGTCAGTCCCGACGGCGAGTGGATAAATGGTAAGTCCCTGGCGGTCTCCAATAAGGGAATATTGAAGCTAATAGACCATCTGTAGGCCAAGTAATTAAGCTTACAGGTGGATCAATGACATAGATTCTTACTGTCAAAGACACGAGCGCCGTCGTAGATCACCTTGTTATACGAAGTAGGTAGGACGGTATTGTTGATTTGGCTTTGGTAGTATTGACTTTGGTATTAGGGTGGCGGACAGGGATGATGACAAGCTTTATCTATAGCACAACAATAGAATCAAATGCAAAATTCCGTAACTGAAATTTGCCACGCCGAAACATATTTTCTTATTGAGGTCTAGATTGGCCGCCGTAATATGCCCAAAACGTTCAATTGAGCCGAAGCTGATACAAGTCATTCTGATTAGGCTGAACTTGGGTCGCTGTAACATTTCTAAAAGAACGTGACTAATCAACTAGAGGTCCACATTGGCTACATGGAGCAGTCTCAAAAACGGCAGTGCATACCTTGAACTAATGATTTCTAAGCCATAAAGCATGTGAAGGGACCAGACCGGAAGAAGGTTGACGGTTCTTCTCCTAACTACAATTATTACTTCATTATGTAACTACTTCTTCGATCCCCCCTACAGTTTGATGGATAGCTGTTGGGTAGCACTCCCTGCCAGTCAGTCCGCCCCGCTGTGTCTACCTGGGATACTCGTGAGGATGACGTATTTGCATACAATGCCAGTTTTTTGCGTGCCTAGAGGCTGAATAGATTCTATAATTTGTTGCCCAAATTGGAATAATAGAATGACAGTTTATTAAAGATCATAATTCAAATACTAGATAATCTATATATGCTTACGCGATATCCTTGTGCTGTTCCCATATATCGGTAGTATATTGCAAGCTATGGTATAAGTAATTTGTGACGGCATTATGCATTCCGGGATCTTCTTGCCCTGCATTTGTTCTTGATTTCTCTTGAAAATCATCAAATAATATCCTTAATTTCTTTATCTCTCTCAAAATAATTTCCGCCTCTAGCCATCTCCCATCTTCGCCTTCAACTCTATATGAACCGAAGGTTAATGATGGTGACTGAGCTTGACCCCCAGGTCTGGCAGTCATTCGGAGGTAATTCTTCGATGCATCTTGGTATATCGAAATGATCTTGCCAATAATTGTCCCTAGAAGCATAGTTGTTATGCCGGGGTTGGATTTGGACACGCATGCTTGACAGTTGAGCATTATTGCACACGCCTCCACAGCTTTCTGGTTGACTGTTAAGATAATGTCGAAAGGTAAAGGAAACAAAGCAGTATCGGAATTGTTGTATAGTGTTTGGAGTGCTTGGAGGCAAATATTGAAGCAATTGCACACCGGAGCCTTTGCTATGTCATAATTTGTCATGTTGAAACTAGGTTCTGCAATAAGCCCACAAGTAGAAATAGGAAATCCAATATTATCTGTCTGATCGAGCCAGTGATCGGGCGAGGGCGGTTGAGAAGCTTCCGACAAAGATTTTGGTGGCGACTGGAAGAAGTTGTCTATTGCGACAGAGGTGATATCTGTTTCGGAAGTGTTCTCTAATAAAAAATATGAGTCGAGGATATCTAGATTGGCTCCCGAACCTCCTGCCTCGGTGACAATCTCATCGACAAATATGGGCGCGCTCGTCGACATTGCTAAATTTCTATTTATCATCCCATCTGCCAAACGAGGTGAGATCGACATTTCTGTTTTTATTGTAGATGAAATAGAATGATTGGCGTCAATACTCGTTGACTGCGTTGTATACGTTGGACATCCGAAAAAAACTGGCTCCTCTGACGTTCGTAAATTCCTAGGGTTCGAAGTCTGACTCGATTTACTGCCATCTGATTTTGGCTTGCCGGCTCGAGCAGAAGGGCTGTAGTTACAATCTGCTCCCCATGCGAGACATCGTGAGCAAATCGGACGAGTCTTGCTGCATTTGACCTTAGCAAGAAAACAGGTATCACAGGAGGCTCTCAATTTTGAAGACCTCTGTTTTGTACCGTTCCGCTTTGCTAAATCGTACATGACGTATTATATCGTTATATAATGCAATCGATAAAATATATGAAGAATTAAAATGACATGAGGCTGAAATATACAAGCGACAAGACTGAGACGGCAGACTTGAGTCAGAATGCAAAACGACACCCCATTTCTTGAAGCAATAGATTGAAATAGCCGTTCATATAATAAATTCGGTATCATTAGCGATATCTGAAGGAAGATGAGTACATATCAGGGATGACTGAGGAGTAATGGTGGGATATAAATTTAGCAGGGGGCAGAACAAATTCGATAGTGAGCTTAAGGAGATATCTGCCGTTACACACCATTATCCGCCCGAGACAAATCCAGCCACGGGAACCTTCATATAATGCGAGAGTGCATGTGCATGGCAATCCGGTGTCTTACGTATGGTCCTGTTCTCAGCTCTCAGCTTCCCAGACAAGTATCGGACATCCGACAAGCCGACGGAGAATACTTCTGATAGTTTATTGGTATGAACTATTATTCTTGGCCCGTCTAAAGGCGCTTGGTGCTGAGTAGATGACATAACAAGTAATGTTGAGCGCACGCTCGTAGCCAGGCACAAACCCGCTATAGGCATGTTTAGCAGCCGCTAACATCGTATCGTGCCGTCGCGAATAATTAAGTGATATGGCTAGGGCTAAAGCGGCGGTGGTACAGTAGTGGTGTGATCTTCTATCTGGAGTATATTGGCGGTGACAACCACAGATAGTTGCGTCACTATTGTATACGATACGTTGTTGCGTTGGATAAACGAGGGGTTAAGACATGTGTAACTGATGGCTTATTCAGATGAAGTGAATGATACGATCCGGCGCTCTAAAGGGCCAGGAAATACTTGTCTTGCTAGCTGGGCCGCGGCAAGCATAGCGGATTGCGATTGATGACGAAGGGACTAAGTCTCTGATTAATAAGACTCATGCGCTCACCTTGGATCTAAAGCCGGTAAAAGTCCGTAGGTACGACTTTTGCATATGGGAAGAACTTATAATAGATACAGTTCAGTTCAAGAGGCTGACAGCCTGCTATTCCGAGTTGGTCATTAGAATTATAACTATCTAATAATTATGGATAAACACTCTGTTAAACACTATACTGTAATAAACAGGTGATGGGAGGTAAACTGGTTCCAAAACAAATACGCTGACATAACTAATGCAAAGGAAGGGGGAGATCCAACGAGGCGAACGAGTTGTATGCGATGGTACAGCATAAATACCCGATTAATTGTTACCATTATGTGACATGGAGTAAAATAGATTATCAACTACTTCAAATCTCTTAGCTACTCAACTGTTTTATAACTGTAACATGTATCTGAAGGCTACGTAAAAATACTATTGTACTCACTTTAGAAGTCAAGTTGCTGAAGCTAACTTGTAGTTTGCACTACACGTGTATAATAATCTTAACAATCACAAGCTCCACTACGCTAGAATTTATGAAAGTAAAATCTATATTCATTCTAGTTAAATTTAAAGGTCTGAAGCATCAGTTTAAGATTCAATTAAAAGAAAATAAGGAAAAGTCGATTTTGAGGTATCGGCAAGATTGGCATATTGATTGTACGCTACATTATACCTGTACCTTAGTCTCCGGGTACAACTGAAGCTCAACTAGCCCAATAAAAAGCCATCATATATTTGCTAGACAAATAATCATGTGATTCTTTCTCTGGCAACTGTGAGAAAGTTGTCACACAGTTGTCATAATAGCTTCCCTGATTATATCACCCGGGATGTTGGCCTGAGCTTGGCCGTTAGCATTCTAACCCCCGTAAAATGAATCTTCAGACACGATTACTTACGTGAGGCACTTTCATCATGGTAAAATGGTTACTTGGCATACGCTTTGACACAAGCCTTTTGGGAACTAGATACTTATCCCAAAGATTGGGACTAAAGTCGGTCCTATTATCTAGCAGGAATTGAGCGTGGTCATATGGAAATGGGTCTGGTCGTGGATCTGTAGGTACTTTTCAGATGCCATCTTTGCACCAGATTGCTGTCACGTCTGGGCATTTTTGGGAATCGATCTTCTCCGCCGTATAATTTGACAACGCATTAACTGATGCTGCAAAATGTGGCAAAAGCCAAGGTGGGATCTTTGTCGAGTCACTGTCGCCGAGAAGGCCAATCGAAGCAAACCACGCATGTAATGGAGACGGCAGAGGCTCGATGATATCCGGGCAGAGTGAATCAATAAGGATGAGCTTCTCAATATTCTCACCACATTTTGTGAGCTGGTTAACAACTTCAAATGCGATCACGCCACCTGCACTCCACCCGGCTAAAAGATACGGTCCATGAGGCTGGCGTCGTTTTATTTCTGTGATAAATGCTGAAGCCATACCAGTAACACCGCATTTATATTCCTCGGGGTTCTTCAAATATGGAGAGCTTAGGCCTGGAATGGCGAGATCGGATAGCAAATTAGGAATGTCAAGGTAAGATGTTGCAGATCCACCACCGTCTGGAATAAATCAGAGGTATTTGCTCGACTTTCGCAAGTGACCCTGAAGAAGAACCGAAGAAGCAACACGCCGAGGTGGCGAAGGAGTGCCTACAGACTTCGTGTGGTTTGTGATTGAGAGGGGTGTAGGATCTGTACCCGATGTCATAAGTTTGAGGCTTCGTTTGATGTGGTGGATAGATGAATTCTCTACGAGTAGGTCAGCTGGGAGTGAAATGTCTATCTTTCCCGTAAGTTCCTAAGAATAGAGAGGATCATGAGTGAATCTAGTCCTAGGGTTGCAAGGTCAGCAGTGTCTTCGATATTATCAGAATCGATGCCCATTTCTTCTGCAATAACTGCTCGGATGATGGTGCCGAGATCGTTCTCTTCCATTTGGTCTGAACAATCCTCAATTGGCGTTGTGAAATTTGAGTCCTCTAGTAGATTGGGTGTTGACTGATCAAGACACGTTGTTGGGCTATCACTGCGACTCGAAACTGATTTCTGTTTCTCGAATTTGGAGATGAAGGATTTAAAGGCTCCGATCGTTAGGGTATCGTTGAAATCGTGCGAATGGATGTCAATCTCCAACTCCTCCCGCATCCTTCCACTGACGGTCAAAGACATTAATGAATCGATCCCAAGATCCGCAAATAGATACTGCCAACAAGTTCGTCAATTTCAGTACCGACCTCTGCTGCTAGAATATCAAATGCCCGTGAACAGAGAGAAAGCGAGTTTGGGCTGAGCGTGTTAATATTTCCCACGGAGAGTTTTGACGTCTTGACGGCATCGGAAATGGCCATCCTCGGTGCTTGTGAGATGTTTCGTCCAAGACCCGGATTTTCAACCATCTTTGAGTCTATCGCAGGTAATAGCATATTTAAGACCTTGCGGGGGACACACTGGAACTTTAAGCCTTTAACAACGGCCATTATTTTGTCCCCATCGAACACGAAGACATCGCCACTCATTATACTGTAGTCTCTGGGCTGCATCTTTACGTAGGAACGGTATGTTTTCTCTACAGAAAATGATTCGGCGATTCTCAGAGACTCCCATCCATGCGATATATAAACTTCTTTGCGAGAATCTATACTCCGTAGCATCCGAGGCATTGACAATAATGCCGGAGATCAATCCAGTAAGGGCTGCACATAAAGGTTCCATCTTTTTCAGTCGTCTGAAAGACTATCTGTGAGGTGGCTTCCATATTATCGCTATGAAGAATAACTTCCTCCATTCCGCGGTATTTGAAGTCATAATCCACTAGAGCAGAAAATAGTTCGTAGGCTAATCCGCGACCGACCTTGCGAGCTTTGCCACGCTTCTCCGCATCCTTGAGCCAATCGATCTTAGATCGAAGGAGATATGCATTTTCGTTACCATTCAGACAGATACTCTTCGCAGCTACCAAAAAAATACCTGGGAGATGGCATGTTTAACCTCCTCCTTACCAGATCTAGTAGAAAAAAATGAGGTCCGCATTACCAGCTTTAGCATTGAGCATAGCGGTAAGCTTAAGTACTTGACTCCCGTCGGGCTTTGCTGCAAGTGGTTTGGGAACCTTCATGTTTACAACATCAATGCCAAGATCGGTAACCTCCGGCCTGATAAGCTTGTAAGCGTAGTTACATATTGTCATCGCCATATCAGCGTATAGGGACTATAGTCATGTTAGCCGTTAGCTATCTAGGAAGAGGGACACATACTGAAGGGCAGATCATTGTTCCATTAACTATGTGGCCGGTTGCGACTTCTCGAAGACCGGGTTTGGACAAGTCAGATTCAGTAGATACTACAGCGGTATCGCAATCTATCTCTTCCCTCGTGACAATATATATTGTAGTTGTTGAGAGCGTGTGCTTCTTATTTTCTAGAAGCAATCCTGGCTGGTGCATGGGGGGACGTCCCTTAGTCAAGCACCAGTCTCCTTCATATTGTATCCAATAATTCTTTTCGTCAAAGGAATAGCTAGGGAGAGAAAGAAGCTGAAGCGTGTTGATAAAGTCTTGATGGTACTCATTCCAGTCAATGTTCAGGTCAGACGTGTGGTGTTATATGCGCTTTCATTTCTTCGAAGGGTTGGGGCGCAAATGATAGCAGAACCAACCGTAGTCTTTACCATGTTTAAACAGACAGGATGTGGACCAATCTCAAGCCAGATTGTCTGTTGGTTAATAATGCCGGTTCTTTGCGCAGATACCAGCCCACCTAAGAAATTGACGGTATCTCGTGCATGATTACGGAGATAGACAGCATCAATCGCTTCAGACTCATCGAGACGACGACCCATAGCAGAAGAAATAATTGGAATCTCCGCTTTGCTAAAATTTACAGATCCAGCAAGGTTTTCAAACTGGTCCAGGATTGGGTTAATCTGATCCGAGTGAAAAGCAAATGGCACCCGAAGTTGGTTGCATTTAAACCCTAACTGGCAAAGTCCATTTGCGATATTAGACATCTCGCCAGACTCACCGCTGAGAACCGTCTCATGAGTGCTGTTGAGGCAAGCTATGTTGGCGGGCAATGGGACATGTTTAAGTGCCTCTGTGGTAGAGGAAATAGACCCTTGAACTGCAATCATAGTGTGGGTACACACACAACATTCCTTAACTAGGAGTTGGGCTTTTGTGCCCGTCAAATAAATGGTATCACTAACCAAGAGAACCCCAGATACACAAAATACGGCATATTCTCCCAGACTGTGGCCGAGAATAACAGCAGGTTTAATACTCCAGCTCTGCCATAGTCTAGCAAGAGCTATCTCCAAGCACACAACTCCAACTTGTATAATGATTGGAGACAGGTTTTGAGCATCCGTTATGCTACTATCAATTAGTGGAATGAATGAAAAAAACCAATGAATTGTAGCAATACTGTCAAATTCAACAATGTTCTCTCTGAAAACAGTTGAATTCTCATATAGCTCTTTACCCATAGCGGCATAGTGAGATCCTTAACCGGTGAAGACAAAGGCAGCTTTTGGTTCTTCTGACAGGACTGGTGCCAAGTTTTCAAACAGTTTAGATTTGAGGCTTTTCTGAACCTGGGAAATATCAGATGCGGTTATTGTCATTCGCCAATTGTGTTGTATGCGACGAGTAGTGGTTGTGTACGCTAGGTTCGCAACAGATATTCTAGGATTTTGTGCTAGATATTCGATCAAGCGCTCAACGNTTTTGATCAAAGCAGATTTTGACTTGGCGGTCATAGTCAACGTGTGTTGAACGAGGATTGTTAGTTGTGCAATCCTGCACTAAAGCCTCCTCCAAAAGCAACCCCGTGTTACCATCTGCAGCACTGAAGTTGTTAACGAAAATCCGCCGAGGTGTCCCAGTCCTTTTTTAAACGGAATATTATGGAAAACGACATGCACATTGCGGTCGGCAAGGTCCTTAAGAAAACCTTTGTTGATAGTACTCTTGATACCAATATGTGGAGGTATACTATTTTTGCAGAGTATAAGTAAGCACTTTATTAGTACAGTTACCCCAGATGCAGCTTCGCCGTGTCCGATATTGGCCTTAACAGCACCTAGGTAAAGGGGACGCTCTGGGCCCCTCTTTCGATTGCGAGGAGCGAAGGCGTTGGTGACAGATTGCATCTCAGTGCAGTCTCCTGCTTGTGTCCCCTTCCCATGCATTCCAACGTAATCAATATCAAGAGGGTCAACGCTTGCTTTGTCGAGAATACTTCGGTAGAGTACCTCTTGTGTACTACCATGAGGATGTGTAATTGAAACAGCATCTGCAGAATGATTCGTAGCAGTACCCAGGATTAAACCTAGTACATTATCGTTGCTGAAAACTAACGTTAGCTTTCATGATGTGATAGTATAGGGACTAAAACTTGTATAATTTAATCTGTATATGGAATAGCCACGCTTGCGAGTGAGTCTCAGCTATGAGACAGCAATTAAGTTTCAAGACTTTGATGTGGTCCACTCCCTTAACTAAGTCTTGGCGATAACTCGAGAGACACCAGTTGTCGTGTTGTTCGGTTTAAGGCAGACATTTAAATAAAGATTAGACTTACTCAGACAAGGCATCATCAAGCCGCTTAATAATAACTTTGCCAATACCGTCCGCTCTACAATATCCATCTACATCGTTGTCGAAGGTCGCACAAGGCCCCTTTTTCGAAAGGAATTGCCCTCGGCTGAGACCCGCAAAAATATCTGGATTGGTCATACAAGACACTCCACCAACAATTGCTGTGTCGCAATCGCCTGACCATAATGATGTACAGGCCAATTGAATTGCGGCTGCACTAGAAGAACAAGCCGTATCAATACCGAAGGATGGGCCGGAAAATCCGAAGTGGTAATTTATTCGTCCTGGTCCAAGTGCTCTCACGCCTCCGGTGATGAAATACGTGTCAATGTCCTGTGCTGCATTTCTCTCACCAATCGTCGCTTGTCTGTCCGTAGAAAGTACTGATACGGTTTAATTTGGTCGATGGAGTTCGATTGGGAACGTATCCGGCCATCTCAAGAGCTTCATAGGCAGTTACAAGAGCTAGTCTTTGCATAGGGTCTGTTTGAAAGGCTTCCCGCTGTTAAAGAACCTTGGATCACACAGACCTGGATTGGCAATCCAACATCCATAGGGTGTGTGGCTAATGTTTCTCGATTTTTCTGTAACATCTGTATATGTTTTTGCGTCAAACCGGTTGTTTGGAACTTCTCTGTGAACAACTAGACCTCTCTCAAGTAGTTCCCACAGCTCCTCATGGCTTGAAGCGTCTGGGAATCTTCCTACTATACCAATGATAGCAAGTTTGCTAAGCTTAGAAGATTTGTTGTTTATGAACGAAACAGAACTCTTATCTTCTGTAGATAGGGGTGGTGTTAAGACAATATCAAGCTCAGATTCATCTTCGAGCATAGTTGCAAAGCTTCTGACAGCGTGACTAGGACCTATTAGAAGTGAGCACTTGTTCATTGATATATATTGAGGGTAGCTTCAAACCAAATAGAATCACAAAACATCGTCCGCTTTTATAATCTCGTGCCTTGAGAACACAGCTATGGATGATTTTCTGAAATCGAACTGGCTTAGTTAAAATATCTCGTATAATAGCCTGAATAAGTAAATGCGTGTTGTGTCCGGAGTACTACAGGAAATCTGGGTTTAGAATTTCCGAGAAATCTCTGAACTTGCGCATCTGTGAGACGTAAGATTCATTTAGGTCATTGATTGACGNAAAAAAGTGATACTTTTTGACGTTCGATAGTTGATAGCTGATTCACCTCTATTTTAAAGGCAGATTCAACTTGGTCCAGGAACGATTGTGTCAACAGACCAAGGTTTCCACGACGGTAAAGATCTACCAAGAATTCATATATATCCCGTAAATAGTCTTCAAAAAAGAGGAATTCTATATTGTCCGACATATTTAAAACTATCAAAAATAATTATATCAAAGCAAGATGGACAGGAACTCTCACAGGATACTTTTAATATTATATCATAATAGTAACCTTTACTTCAAGCGGAGCATACAGATAAGTTCACTACCAGCACATGCGTGATTCCTACAGATATAACTTAAAAATGACTTGAATGGATACCTTTAATGATGATAATTTGTCAGTCGAGACTGTTCGCTCCTAAGATTTCTATCCCCTCGTGTCTCTTCGGTCACCGAGTCGCACATAGGAGCGATCTCGGAGGGTAGATTAAGTTTAGAATTCATAATTTTGAGAAAGCTCATCAAATCAGCTTAAGATAGACTCCATTATAGGAAAAGCTCCATATTAGGTGCCACGAACGGTGTCAAATAGCATTGACGAGACATTATCGAAAGGTTAAGTGTGACTCCCTGATTCGGCAAGGGATGGATATTTCTTGACCACTATCCTAAATCCATTAGGATAAACAAAGTAATCATCTTATTGGAATCATATCTTCGGACCTCCGAGATAGAAGCCTAGAACCACCATATACTAATCTCGTACAGCAGCAGAGCGGAAGCACATGGTTTCAATCGTTCATCTAAGCTGTCTTCAGCACAAAAAGGCAGTGTGGTGGCCAACTTTTGCCTTGTATGGAATAGGCGTAGATTGATGCTTGCTGTTCATACCCTTATGCCCATAAAGCCTACTGTTATTGGATTTATCTACTGGATTTTCTCGCAACACATTTATCACACGTTCACATTTCGAAGTTGTGCCGACTAATCTTACTGCCATGTTTTATGCATGATAAAGTATAATTTAGTTACTTCGGAAGAATCCCAAGTTAGGTATTTGATCTAGAATAACATGTGATGCTTTAAACGTATCCTGGTGTGGTTGCTGTGGAGCGTCATTAAGCTTGTCTTTCTACTGCTGGACAGGTAACCAAGTAAACTAGCTGTATTTTGTTAGGTTTTTGTTAACGCATTTCACCTCTTAATGTTTGGCTAAAGAGAGGTGAGCCCTATCATTCATCAAGTCCCTCACGAAGGCTTTGTCAGTCTTTAGTTAATGAGGTTATTCCCTCGAGGAATGTCCTAAACTAACCCGACGACCCTTTCAAGTTGAAAGGTTTCCTCCAACTATAGATATTGATGAGGTCAAAGTCTAACACACTTAGACTAGTTGTGCGGTCATTTGGATACGGGAAATATGAGTTGAAAAACTGAAATATGACAAAGCTGATACTCTAGTTTTCTTAGAATAAACTATGCTTGAAATTTTGTTCGTAGGCCATGCGAATTTAGAACTTACAGAGTCAAAATTAAGGCGTCATTATAGTGTTCCACCATCGGTTCCTGGAACAGGGAATAAAGTATGGTTAATTCCTTTTAGTTACTTGCATTTCATCAGATTTCGTATGAAATATGAGGATTATGGAGTACAATTATTTCACCAAGTGCAACTTCGAGATATGCTAAAGGAATGTATTGAGTGAGTTTAAATACTAATCAAATGATCAGCAACAGTCAATACTGACAACAGCAAAAGTTTCCTCCTATAACCGCTATCTGCCATAGACTCAGTCATCGTAGCCCCAAATCTTCACCTAACAGAAAACTCCCGAGATGCATATCTTCAAGCAGAATTTTGAAAGAGTAGGAGGTCTCGCACAACACCCTCCCGTGATTCACACTTCTCTTAGTAAAGTCTTCTTTTGGCGAATCAAATCGAAACTAAAGGTATGCCACGGAAGCCCATTTGCTCGTTCGCCGTATGCTGCGNTTTTCGTTGGTAGATCGCCCTAGCGAGGAGTCAGTCTAACCCGAAAATTATTATTATTAGAAAAGTTTACCCATTATTTGGATAGAGAGGAGTGGTCTTCGCACCACTCATGTCAGTTAAATTAGCTGTGTTGCCGGCAGCATTGCCTGCGGTTGGGATGTGTTGTACTGCACAAGCTTCAAGAGAATCTTGGGGGATTGGTAATCCACCGAGCTCCTCTGGAGCTTCAATAATAGTTGCTATAAGGCCCATAATAAGGTGCCATTCCATATGGCAATGGAACAACCAGACACCGGGATTATCCGCCCGAAATCGAATAACACCATAGCTGTTAGCATTCACTGTAAACACGTCACGCCGCACCGGCGTGTGTTGAAAGTTTCTAATGCCGCCGTCGTAAGTACCCCTTCCAGATGATGGCCGTTCGCACACCTGGAATTGATGACCATGGAGGTGAAAGGGATGGATTGCATCATTGAGATTATTCACCACAATTTGGACTATATCACCTTTTTCTACCACAAATGGATTAACAGCTCCATAGATCACCGGATTTGCATTTTCTGAGCCCGCTGAAAACGCTGTAAAGAGTGATGGCACTTTTTGTGTAATATATGTTATGTTGTTAAAATATGCCCTTGCCCGTAGTCAATCAGAGAATAGTGTTCAATATTGGGATGTCCTTACCTCGGTATTCCTTGATCGTCGAATCCGAAATTAAAATTCAAAGTGATTGATTTATCAGGGGTTCCCAAGAGGCACTGGCCATCTAGTGGTCGGAAAGTCACATCATTGACGGGTTTCCATTTTTGTACTACATAGGGACTAGGCTGAGGCTTCGTGTCATCGTAAATGATAGACCCTGTTATATTAAGCGGATAGACCGGTGCTGCATCATTAGCAAAGTCCCTGTTAATATCTAGTGAAGCTAGAAAGGCATAATTCCTTCTCGTCGTTGGTTGGGCATTAAGAAGGAATGTATAGCGTTGCGCTGGAGCCACTCGGATTTGATAAGCATCATGCTTTTGAATATAGGAACCGTCAACTTCTATCACTCTCATCGTGTGTGAATCGAATTGGAGGAAGGTAGATGCAAATGCCGCCATGCTGATAACTCTGATTTTGTATGTCTTTCCCGGTATGAAATTAAATTGAACCTGATTGGTATCATTCAGCAGTATGGCATCCGGAAAGGGTGGAGTGAATTGGGTATTAGTTGCAACTAATAGACGTTGTATCAAGACAGGAACTTGATCATGATACCAATCTGAAGTAGTTAATAGGAGCTCTTCGTCAAACTGGTCCTTATATGGATCGTTAGGATCATGGACAATGATAGGGCCTGAAAATATTGATTAATTTAACCTTTTGTAATCTCAAGATTCACGATGCATACATACCCCTTAGACCGTCTGGATATTGGCCCATGTCATGAGAGTGATACCAATAAGAACCCGCCCTATCAATCTAGACAAAATTAGTAAGTTTCTGTAGTAGTTTTGGAATTTCAACTACGTTGAACGTGTAGGTATAATTTGAACCCGGTGGAATAGGACATTGCGTGACACCAGTAGGGCCGTCCATGACTTGGGTTCCTCTCTGGTCAAGACCATGGAAATGGATTGATGTAGACTGGCTTCCGAGATTATTGGTTACATGTACCACCACAGTATCTCCAACACTGGCCTCGATTAGTGGGCACGGCCATTGACCATTGATTCCAATCACTTCTCGTGAGAAACCATCCGGTGCCACAGTCACCCAACCAATACTCCAGTTGTAAGTGACTGTGGAAGCAAAAGAGTGTGGTAAGAGTGCAAAAAGAGCCACTGCTGATTTGAACATGTTGGTGAATTGAACAATAAATTATGGACATGAGTGAATGATAATGAACTGGGAAAAGCTGAATCTTGCTTGCTTTAAGTGAGCTCATGTCTAGGCTATCATATAAAACTATATCCGTCCCATACATTCTTTGGGAACCAATTAGATCCATTTCCTACAACATCTAATGATAATCCTATTGCCGGTTGAGGATTTACAAGGCTGTTGGGGCTAGTAGTCCATTTCCGGGGGTGGGTGCAACTCTATATTAGCTGCAGGTCTCCAATAGTGCAAGGCTTGGACGTATATGTGGAAGCACGGCCTGAACGCCTCTTCATGGAAATACCAGAAACTGGTATAGCGGACGTCTTGTCATCCGATTCTTGAAATCTCCCGCATTGTGGCATCAACCCGACCCCTTGACTAGGCCTCCGACAGAGCGGGAGAGAAAATTGAGCCTAATATTTTTACTTCCGTACCTTTGGGACATAGGTCTGCTTGTGTGCTGTTGACTTTACAAGATTTGTAATCTAGTAATCCTTAGACGTTTATTTTGATAAGTAGTGAAAGCAAGTGATAATGCCTTGGTAGGCAAATAATGTCTAATCATATGATATATACTTATGTACCACTTAGGTTATTACAGCTGTGATAATTTCATATATAAGCAAAACATTTAATCCTTTGAAATTTGGTAATCCGTAATAACCAGAAATCCATGCCTTTGGTTCTTAAAATTAGGACTTTTATTTCACCAAAGTATTTAAAGTATAAAGTGAAGATATTTTGGAGCAGCCGAATATCTCCCACAATGGTGATAATAGAAATGGTTGAGACTGAATAGCATCCTGCAATTCTCGGTGCTACAATCTTGTTGCTGCAGGTCTCGGTGTTCAAAACATTGTCCCGCAGGCATCCGGTGTTCTAGTGCGAACCGCAAACTCTTATCCGTATCTAAGCCATTGAATCTAACCAGACATCAGGTATCGCGTTTCGTTTCCGCATTACACGTGTAGCCTCAAATATAGCTATTTGAGTTAGCAGCGCCAACCTCGTTTTCAGACTGCATCTCAACCGCTTGCTTTAATCCCCTCCTTGCTTCTGCTTATTCTGCTGCTAACATCCGATCTTTCTATGTGCTTAGAATTATTAACTGAAAGTGGCAAGATGTCTTTAACATTAGTTGAATATGAACTAAGCCAATAACAAATACACTGAGATTGCTTATAACGTGTGTGATAGTACTGTATTAGCTTATAAACCTAGTCTTAAAAGTTTGTGGATTACAAGCATATTAACACTATTTAAATCAATTTAATTTGTTGTACTTTATTTACATACTTTAATTAATTGATTAACTTAATACTTCTGTTTTTCAATTAACTTATCAATTTATTCTTAAAGTATTTTTTTCTATTTTTTAATTATTACATTTATCATTTCTTACTTATTAATAAGTTATTACTTATGCTTATATAATGCTTGTTTGATTTACCTTTAACANTTTTTCAATTAAATTTATATTAAGATTTATAAAAGAGTATAAAAATAATATAATACTTTTAAAAGCTTTTTATTATACATAAAGATTGTTTATAAACTTATAATTATATATAAGATTCTTATCTTTTATAAATTATAATATTTAATCTTTAATAATTATTATAATTTTAAATTTAGTTAAAATACNTTTTTATTATTTTTTCAAATACTTGAAT
>NCSJ02000372.1:0-39798 GCA_002812745.2 Scytalidium lignicola
CTCGGAGGCCTTGTCAACACGGATAGTGCGACCATCGAACCTACAAACAACATTAACAACTGGGTAACATAGAGTCAAACGTCATAGAGAACTGTTCTTACTCGACATTGTTCATAGCAGCAATTGCTGCGTCAGCGTCGGACTCTTGGCCATAACGAACGAAGCCGAAACCACGGCTACGGCCAGTGTCACGGTCCTTGACGACAACCTACGCGCAACCGACATGTAAGTATTCCGTCTTGACTATCAAGATAGGATTTAGTTAAAACCTACAGCCTCCTGGACGGCACCAAACTCCTCGAACTTCTGGCGAAGAGCACTCTCATCAGTGTGCCAGGCAAGGCCACTGGAACTTTATGTCAGCTGTGCTATTCTTGGAAACATCTCAAATCGAAAGGAGAGCATTGCTCACTCACCCAATAAATAGCTTGGACATGGTCGGTAGTTATTTTTTCTCGAAAACCTGACTCAAAATCTCAATGTCCGCGCGCTTTCATAGCAAAAGAGCACGTCGTCTTCGGTGACGGGTGATGGTAATGGCAGAGATATGGATACGGAAATGGACGGAACGCAAACATCGCGCAAAGAAAGATACAACGATGCAGAACAGTATTCCACTAGAAGCAGACAGAGGAAGGGAGGGCATGAGATGTAGGTGAATGAGTGATATAGTGATAATAATGCATTTTCNTTTTTTCTTTCTTTTGCAAGGTATATAAAGGTTCAGCGCGCAATCAGGAGAATCAGACGAACTTCTTGAAGAATTGAGATGGGCTGATATAAGGTGGCTGACAGGTCGAAGCCGGTCAACTCTTTTTAAAAGCTTAGTTGTGGAAAAAGGTGTACAGGCGTAGAAGAGTATTTGTGTTCGGACGACTGAAAGGACAGTGCGAACAGGAATATCTTTGAAGTAAGGGACAGGAGTGACGCGGTCGAGATCGCGCAAGAAGTCAGGTCGAAATTGGAATCTCGGAAGGGAGAAAGGAGTTGGAGGAATAGGCAGAGAGAGAGAGAGAAAAATGAGAGAGAGGGCGGGGTGATATGGGAGCGCGAAGAGTCTTTGCCCCTCAATATCACGCTAAGCAAGCGAGGGCGGAGGAGTGGCCAATGCAGGGCTGAGCTCAGGCCTCGCTAAACATCCTCAAGACGAGCCACCTTGACGGCCGCCTGGGCAGGTGGGAGCAGTTTCCCGGCTGATGCTGGCTGGTAGAGAGCAGGAGCAGGATCTGATGGGAGATGCGCAAAATGGATGGCTGTGTGCCATGCCATGTAAGGTGACCTTGACTGGCTCCAACCCACGATCATGATCATGGTTTAATCGCAACTTACAACTACCACTCACCACTCCTCTGCAATGACAACGCCGACGCCAACGACAGACAATGAAGGCCCATGGCCATTGACGCGCTGGCCTCGAAGTTACCTCTCGCACTTGGCTTCAACCGTGTGTGTGTGTGAGTGTCTGTCTGTCTGTGTTAAGTGTGTGCGCATTAATCGTTGAATGGTCTGCAAGAGAAGGGAGAGTGGGTGTATGGTATGGGTGTGACCGGAGGTTTGTTGGTCCATTATCAATTCCATCCTCCCAGGAGCTTTACTCTCGACAGCACTGGATTAATGCGCCAGGCTCCTTCGAAAGCGACGGTCACAATGGAAGGCAAACAATCAAAATTCAAATGGTCGAGCTAGGCGCAGTCTTGGTGTCACCAGCACTCAATTGGCATCGTAATAACTGTCGTCCACTCGAACGCGCACGCCAATGGTAGCCGTTTGAAGGAGACTGGGATCAACCCTCAAACCCGCTTCCAAAGACTTCGATCTGCTGGATCGGACTTGACTGCTTGACTATCTGTCCTTTACCATCATATCGGCACATGCATGAGAGGAGCACCGTGCATGCAGCCCCAGACGGGTGCACGATAAAATGTTTGTCTTTCTGGATGTGCAAGTTTGGCCTGGTCGTCCTGCTGGATACAGGTATGCAGTGCATGGAAGGTGCATGGATCCCGGAACACCCACCAACACGCAGCCTGTAGATGGACGGTTGAGATCCGTGAGGTCAGGGCCACGCTTCCAATCCGAACCCTGGACCGCCACTGCTTTGTATTTGCTGCCCCTCTCAAGCTCAAGCCTAAAATAAAAAATCTGCATGTTTGCACCAAAGTTCCGCGTGTGGATTCTGCGAACATGCGTTGACTGTTACCGAAGGCGCGAGACGAAAATTTCCTCAAGTGGATGGACATACGGGTAGAATACCGATACTGTACTGTATGTATATCAAAGGACAAAGGCTGGCGGCAATACTTGAACAGTTACTACAAGCTAGTCTTGTTCGGTGCGCGACGGAAGGTCTCATATACGATATACGGGGAGCACAGTGCCTTTTTGGCCCACCTCTACTTCTTTCTTTACACACCGTTCCCTTCGGCTTTGCATTAATTTATTGTCTACGGTAGTCATGATATAATTCCACTGTGTGCTTGAGGGGAGTGCCACTCTTATCGATAAAGCGGATCAGGGACTTAGGGCGTCGGACCCTGGGCCCAGAAGCGATCGAAGGCTCCTGGGATAGTCGGGTATCTGGCCAATCTCCATCATCTGCTTCAGCCGTGGTGGGCTTGCGTGCTTGCCTTACAACAACGTGAGCCCACGACAAGCACATCTTGAATAATAAACCGCCCCTCCCCTAAGCCCCCCCCAGCCGAGACATCTCTTCATTCGGCGTCATCCTTCTGCACAATCACGTCCACATTCACATTCACACCTGCCCATATCAATCACTGCCGGAGAATTGCCAAGGAGCAGGTTGTCGACCTTCTCCACCACCCGAGAAGAATCGAGGCGGAAAACCGTTGGGAGCGGTATTTGTCAGTTATAGTTGTGCTAAGGGCACTGGGACAGCAGCAACATTTGCCTTCGTAAAAATCAGATCCTGCAGATCGACTGATCCTGCTCACTTTGCCGTGCTAGCTCTGGGCTTAGATCATGACTTCTCCAAAATCTTCCACCTTGCCGTGCTTGCCCATGGGAGACGAGGGCCACAATTAATGCAGTCCTTGTCAATTAACGTACGGCAACTCCGACCAGTCGTGCCAGTGTCCCGTCTCCTGGCATTCCCCGCAGCAAAAATAAAATAATATAAACTGGTTGGTTTCAGGTATCCAATAGATTCAGGGTGCTACGTTCACCATGACAAGTTTTGCTGGTTTTCGGCTACAAGCCCTAATATATCTGGGTCTGTCTTCGTTTATAAAATGTGCTGTGCGTCCAGACCAATCAGTACGAGTCTTTTTTAACGCATCTACTGTACATCTAATCAAGTCCCGAGGTCTGGTACAAGTAACTTTGGTTCACAATCAGGATCAACGATGCTGCTGTTGCTGTTGCTGTTGCACCTACCGTATAATGCAGTGCGTATGTATAACCTCAGCCCAAGGTGCGTTAACTCGTAAGGTGTTGGTGCAAGCGATATCTGCGGCGCCTAGAGCACGGTACCAGTACTTCCAGGCCTGTGACGGGCTTGAGCACACTGCATAGGGCTGTAGCTAGCCATGCCTACTGCAGCAAAACCTCCACAGCTGCAACGTTCGGATGGTAAGCAAGCGTGGCAAGCACCCCGATCCTTCTGCACCGGCCTTCTCTCCTTATTCCACTACAGTACTATCACAGATCTTTGGGAATTGACTTTTCGCAGCCAGTTATTACCGAGTGTACATAAGTACGTAAGTACACTACATGGTGGCAGACTAGACTAGTTGGCAGATAATAGGTGAAGATCAAACCCAAGTCACATGCACCAATAAATTAACACCTTGAACATCGCCTGCGAGCTCATCATATGTTCAATCCGTGATGTTGAGTACAAAGGAAAAGATCCTCCTCAAAAAAATGCAAGCTTATAATACAGGCAAGAAGGTAGGTACAATAGGTACAAGTTAAGTAAGTGCTCCTTTGTTCATGTGCGCTGTAAACTCGAATACCCTATAGCCCAGCTTGATCGCTTCAAAGCTGGGACGGAAGGAGCAATCAGAAAATGACAGATGCCAAATGGCCTTTCTCCCTTAACTCAGTGAATACACCTTTTCATATTCAAAGCTCAAAGCATTTCCTTCTGTATCAATTCCGTTGGCAATTTGTCAAACCTCTCCAATCGTGACCATGGAGCGTCATCGCCGGTCAAGGAGGAAGAAACGCGCTGGTAAAAGCTGTACATCAGACTATCGGAGTCATAACCACTTGCAACATTCATGGATCAATGAAAGTCTCGGAGGAGAGGCGAATGATAGAGTAGAATATATCAGACCCGAGAGTTTAGGATACACCAAGACTGTCCCCGCGCATACGTTGTCCGAAGACACCGACTACATTACCAAATGGTTATTGCAAGTTGCGGAGCAAACATGTCCATCTGTTGATATTATTAGACCTCAGTACCATCATGAGAGTAAACACCACCTCATAGACCCCTCTTTGCTCTTTGCTGTCTACAATATGAACTAACAATAGAATCGCAGCTTTTTTTGATTATACTTTTCTTAACGATCCCGCGCTCATAAATTTCGATCATACAAACGCGAGAATTCTCCCAGCTAGGGATGATTACGTGGGTGCAGTGAAAAAGAGAAATAACACCACCTCGGACAGTTCCTTATTAGAAGAGGAGTTTGCATCGAGGTCAAGAGTCTTGCTCAGGCATAATCTTGCTGCAGAAACTAGAAATAGACAGGAAAATGTGGTTATAATTCCCGGTAATAGAAGAGAAGATGACCTCTCAGGTGTAAGTGCGTCTTCGACTTCATCAAAAGTCTCAGGACCTCAACCGGGACCATTCGNAAAAAAGACCTCGTCGTAAGACACGAGAAGATCGATATCAACCGAAGAGCAAGAGAAGTAAAGCGGAGCACACTCAATCTAATGGACCAAAGAAAACAAGGAAGAAATCTAGTCGATTAAAGCCATCCCAAATGGATGCGAATGATCTTATGCATAATTTCTCATCTGGAAATATTGGATCAGAACGTTTAACTGTAAGCCAAAATATAATGAAACATAAGGTCAAATACTTATTAATTTAGATACGTCGGGACCATGGACCGGGACTCTTTAATAACGGTCGGGCTTTTACGTCAATGAGACGTCGAGGTCGTAAGTATTCTACCCAATGACTAGAATATCCTCGTGTAGCGTGGCTGATATCTGGAAAAGTGCCAGACCTAGCATTTTCTGAGATGAAATTCCTTCAAAACGATAACGAGAGCATTTCTCAAGCTGAGACAAAGCAAAGGATGTCAACATCAAAGAATAAGGAAAGACGGAGAAGAGAAAGCAGTCAAAACGAGATATCGACTTATTTCAGGCCCACAGAAGCTATGGTTCCTAGGTCATATACCATAGAAAGAGCTCGAAGTTCTTCTACAACTAGGAATAATCAAAGACATCTTGATATAGGACAAGCTTGTGGGAAGCAAATTAAATCATACCATAAAATTTCTTTACTGCCTTCCGTAGAAGTCTCACGAACACAAGACCGAAGATTTACATTGTCCAACATCAGTTGCATATTTTCGCCGAGTCCTATTCCGGATTCTAGGCCAGTTGCAGAAACACCACAGAATCACTCGAGGGACACAACATGGATTAGTTGGTCTGAAACACAGTGTTCTCCCAGAAGAACAAAGACTGTGCTCCAACAGGAAAACCCTCGTTTTTGTCGGACTGTGAGTCCAACGCCAATTGTCGTTCAGAAACCAAATGAGAAAGCTGGGATATCTGTAGATGGAGGAATTGAATCTCGAGAGAACCCGACAAGACCAAAAGCCGGTAGCCAGTCTGCCATCTTCATTCCAGAATCATACAAGTTTCACGAGGCATCACCCAATAAACCAAGTTTTTATGATACCGATCCCGTTATTCAATCCAAATCGACACGCGTCCCCCACCATCATACAGAACTCACAACTAATGAGAAAGATTCATATAGAAGACATCGTGGTAGCAATTCAAAAAGTGTCCCAGAACAAGAATCTCATAACTATCAAGATCGGGCATCTACGGGATATGCCAGGCCGTTAGATGCCAAGGAAATAAGTGCGGAGGTCCCGAATAGGGTTCAAATTGCACAGGAATTACGTATAAACCCCCCTAATCGCATTTCTCAGGATATACAAGAGCATGGAGTTTCCAATGAAGCCAGGTCCCAGGGATCGGATCAAAATACGGCATCTGGCAGCAATATAGCCCCTCCAATTTCTCCAACCCTGGTTGTATCAAATTCCGCTGTTCAAACCAACAAGAAAGTTCAAAGTCTAGTCACTGCTCAATTTCAGGGAGATACTGGAGCTCTTCAAAATGATGATGTTCAGATAAACCAATTGGGTATCACAAGTGCCATCATTGGAAATCCAACCCATTTGCACATGAATCCGAATAAAACCATCCAGATTGATAATGAGAGTTCTGAATGTTTATGTCAACGCCAGGAGGACATGGTTAACGAATATTCCATACCTATGACTTCTCAACACATCACATCGGACCAAGTTTCCGTGGAATGTTTAGATAAGTCGCAACATGTATTTATACCAAGACGGTCGTGGATTCCCCAAGCCCATTCTACAGGACCACCAATTCACCAGCCACCACTGTACGAGACTGAACCATATTACTACGATCATGCACATTGGCCTTATGGACCTTGTGAAACTGAATATCGACAGGACCAACTTGGAGGTGACGATCTTCAAGGTTTAGAGCCTGCAGATGTACATCCGTATGAGTCAACAGAGTCAATAGAATATGGACTTATGCAGGAATTATGTAGAGTCGATCAGAGTCGACAGGAATATGGTCAAGACCCTCACTATTCTTCTAACCAGGGAGACTTTGTCGGGATAGGGCATCTAAGACAGGATGAGCCTAGTGCATATCCCTATCAGATCGACGAGGAGGAACTTTTCATCGCTGATCATCCTCAACAACAAGATCAATACAGTCTCCGCAATCCATACTTCCCGGAAGAATTCTCTGGAGCCTATCATGACCTCGATTTTATGCAGACTCCGCTTTTCAATCAATCAAGCTGTAGCGGATCTTCAGGACACCGATTTTGGCAACCTTATCTTCAGTATTGATGGGAGGCTGAGGCGGGTATAATTTAAGGTTATTTTTATCGTTGATTGGTCATACTTGCCCAGTGCGTCGATAGATTATATATACATACATGTAAGTATATACCATTTATTCTGGTACCTGATGCTTCCATTTTTCTCGAATGCCAACAACGTCAAACCCACATAACTCTGCCTTCTTCACTATGGCTCTAGCCTTCCCAACTACTGGAGCATCGATCATCTTTCCATCCAGCGTCCATGCTCCCCTTCCTTGAGCATCTGCCTTTTCATCTGCTACCACAATTCTTACTGCCCACTCCACTTCTTTCTCTCCTGGTGCGAACGCCTTTTGCGCAATCTCTACTTGTGATGGGTGGATGCACTGCTTTCCATTGAAGCCAAGTCCCTTACCGCCTAAACATTCCTCCTCCAATGTCCGTAGACCTTCGGGTCCTTTGTAAGCAGTGCAGACAAGATCAATAGCTGAAGGAAGTTCAAATGCTCGTGCTGCCGTTACTATTGAGGAGCGTGCAAAAAGGAACTCTGTAAGCGATGGGGTACGGGTCAAAGAGAGATCGAGGGCGAAGTCCTCAGCTGCAAAGATTAAGCCACTAAGATACGGTGACGCCTTGCAAATCTCATTCAGATTCATTATAGATTCGGCCGATTCTATCAGTGCAAGAATTTTTAAAGATCCCTTCTGGTTCACCTTCTCGGACGACGTCGAGGGATGTCGTTCTGGTAAGCTGTGACGAAGTACATCTGTAATAAAGTGCAAGTCCGAGGCGGTGTTTACCTTTGGAACGACTAAACAGTCTAAATTTGGTGCTTTCAAGACGGCTGTCAAGTCCTGAAGCGCAAGACCTGACGACACAGCATTTATGCGAACAGCGAGCTCATTAATGTGGGGAGGGCGAGGTTGGGAGAGAAATGATATAATGTTATTACGGGCCTCTTCCTTCTTATTGGGTGTCACAGAATCCTCAAGGTCGTATGCCACAGTGTCGACTGTGAGGGTGCGTGATTTCTCAAGCATCTTTTGGGAAGAGGAGGGGACTGAGGATGTATATATCAATATGGTCCGGTGTTGAGTATAGCTTTATACGTACCATAGAGGAGAGCTCGGCGCAACGCCGAAGTTAATTTTGTAGCCATGTCTAGTCAATTGATGTGGTTTGAGGCTCAAGATCCCTCCCACTGCTCAAACAGTTGCACTATTGAAGTCAAGATATAGAACTATCAATTGGGGTTACCCCGGACACCCCGCCCGGCAATAATTAAGCTCCCTGGCAACAACATTGGGTTTGTGCCAAAAGTTTCCGCCTTTTTTGCGACAGCCTGCCTGCTGAAGCTCCTTGAGGGGGTGTTGTCGTTAAGTCTGACAGAGTTCCTGAAATATATGCAAAACATTGCTGGTTGGGATATTTAATAGCTTAAGGATTGATTTTACGGATAGTTTCTCTAGAGGTAAAGGGTTCTAGTAGAATATCAAAAACTGGCCGAGACCAAGCCAACCAGAATCCAAAGAACGCGTCGCGAAAACCCACCTCGCGCCGCCTCAACCTCACCATCCTGCCGGCTCAATTATCGAGCTTTTATTCTTCGACTTGGTGGATGACAAGAACCTGAGAACTGCATTGGATAGGGGAGAGGAAAAATTATCTAGGGTTTTGTAGATGCTACNAAAGTCGTCATCCAAGATGTCAGGATCGCCTATTAGAGAGAGCACAGCTTCGCTAGCCATATCTTCCTCGACTGTTCTCAATGCCCCCCCTTCTCCAAGAGCGCATCGTACTCTACGGCGTCTTCAATCGGCGCATACTCTTGGGTCATCATATAACCAGTCATCATTGATCTCGCAGCAACACAGGCAATCGCTCCAGCGGACTGGCTCCCCAGCACAGGATCAAAATCAACCTGCTAGTCAAGCCCCATCTCACCGCACAAGGTCTAACAGTGATGTTTCTAGGTTGGGTTCTCCACAGCTGGCGGTGACTGTTCGTCGACCGCCTTTTGTCGGAAGGAGATCTGCTGTCGCGGATTCAATGCCCTTAGATAAACTTATCAAAGAGGGACCACCAGACGGAGATGTATCTGGAGGACTGGAGAGCACAAGACTCAAGATCTTAGATCAGGGAATCAAGAGCGACAATGATGGAATGGTGAGACATCAAATTCTCCCAATTCCACAATTTTCACAAGTTTTGACTGAAATTCTCTAAAATAGTCTTCGCTACGTATATATGTCTGGCTTATACTACTCAATGCTCCAATCCTCGAAACAGACTCCTACCTGGCTCTTATTCACCGAGGCGCTTCTCCAGCGTACTCCAAGATCCGCAATGACACGTTCCGGACTCTGGCAACTGATCCTCTTTTCCGGCGACGTGTGAGTGAAGCCAGCCTTATCCGACTTTTGAATGCAGTTGCCTGGAAGCTCCACGATGCCAAAGAGGAGCGTGCAAATGCGCAAGCAAGAGACCTGGGAGAAAACATACCACCTCTTGCGGGAAAGGTCACTCACACCGCGAATATGAATGGTAGCCCTGAGCTGCACACTTCGAGTCCTGCGGCGAGGAGGAGATCTCGCGCCTTGACGTTGACAACTGAGAGCTCAGAGGCTGGTGCTACTTCCGAACCGGGCACCTATGTTCAAGGGATGAACGTTTTAGCAGCACCGTTCCTCTATGCAGCTCGAAGTGAAGCGGAGGCCTTTGTTGCATTCCACTGCTTCATTACCACCGAGTGTCCTGGATATGTTCGAGGGGCTATGGATGGAGTCCACAAGGGGCTTGCTCTTGTGGATAAAGTGCTAGCTATTGTGGATCCGAAGTTAAGTCTATATCTTATAGGGAAGGGCATGAGTGCGGAACTATATGCTTTCCCATCTGTCTTGACTTTATGTGCTTGCACACCTCCTTTACCGGAAGTTTTACGACTATGGGATTTTCTGTTTGCGTACGGCGCTCATTTGAATATCTTGTGTATTGTAGCACAGCTTTTGATGCTTAGGGATACCATATTGAGTTCTCCAAGGTAAGTTGCCCCCCTTTTTTTAGCTTCCTTTTCTCCCATTTCCTGCTCGTATTTGCTTGTTTCTTTCAACATATAGACTTTGTTCTTTAAAAGATTCATTTACTCATCTGTCACCCAGTCCTACAAAGGTGCTACGGTCGTTCCCGCCGCTACAGGCCGAGACTATCAAGCAGCTCACTTTAACCCTCATTAAGAAGATTCCTGACGACATCTACGCTGAAATTGTGGTTCACGCAAAATGAGTATGTTTACGACGGCATTGGAATGGTGTTTTTTTGGTGGGGTAATATATGGTTGGTATTTTCCGGACGTTGGGTCTGGATTTAGGGGGGGTGGGTGGTACATCGGGGTGTTTTTTGCTGTTATGTATGTCATGAGTTATGTTTATGGATTTCACGAGTTAAATGGCATGGTGGAGCATTATTAGCTTTGCTCTGGAAAGTTGTTATGATATCTTCTGCAATAGGAATTGGATGATGCTGCATATTTGGGATATAGAGTGGAACCCAACGAGTTTCCTCCTACGTGCCTCAAACAAAGGTTTCTTGTTACCAGTTGTGTTTGAGCATTGACTTGAGCTGCTTGGGGGAATATAGTACCCATACTGTGATAACAAAGGTCTGACAGTGAGACTTGAAACATCATCCTGGAGGAAAACTCCATAGTGGAGACTCCAGCGTCGTGGTCTACTCGGACAGATCGCAGGGAGGCCTTTTCTATCTGACATGAATGAGGAGATAGTTGCGACTTCGTACCAGGAGAAGGAATTTAGCAAGGACAAGCCCGAATCGAAAAGACAATGATACAGCTTATTGAAAGACATGTGGTTTTACCCCAGGGAAAGCGGCACGGATTTTCCCATCTTACTACCGCAACTCGCCCTTGCCCGTAAGTACTTTATTTTTAATTACTGTAGAAACTGATTGGGGAGAACACTACACGACGCAGCGCACGCAAGGTTTTTTTGCTATTCCAAAANAGATCGACGGCCCAGTGCGACAAATCCAGGTACAAAATCCCAACAGCTGTGAGAAGAAGAAAAAAATACTGAGGTGGTCTGAACATCATGTCAGTTTTTGTTGTTGGAGTTTGGGGAGTCTATATCACGCCACAGTTTTCCCCCCTGATTTGGAAGCATCGAACCCAAAAATTTTTTTTTCTCTTTCCTTTTGGATTATGCCACTAATAAGTCAACAAAATAATTCCTNAAAAAAATGACGGTAGGTTCTCTAATGCAAGTCGCCGAAAAAGAAACTCCATTCGGAGAAACTTTTTTCTTGGCTTTTCTTTTCCATCTATTTTACACCCCGGCCCTGGCTTAATTATTACAATGCGGGTTTTATATAGACAGCGGTAGGCCTATAAGATCATCGGAATTAATGACCCAAAATAGAAGTCAGAATATCCCGTAACCATGAACCCCCCCAACAGAAAAGAAAAATTACTCTGGCACTGTAAACATCCCTGTGCGCAAAAAGGTGTCTGTGTGTTTTTGGAACCCAGAGGATGGAAGAAAGAAGGGCTTCACAAAAAGGAAAATGGTAGGAAACCGCGTTTTTGATGGGCGATTCTACAGTTGCTGTGCACAGTCTTTTTGGATGATCAACCACCGTGCGCGTGCTACAAGGGCTATGCTTTTCTTTCTACGGAATGGAAAATCATATGAAGATCAGTATTAATGTAAATTAATACATTGAAGTTTTTTGTGCGCGTAGATGCTTCCGGAATGGCGATCAAAACCACAGTAAGTGTAGTATTTTACGCACATTTTGTGTTGGAATCCAGGAGAGGGCCTTGTAGACGTAAACCATCAACTCTTTGCCTCTCTCTCTAGCATTTTCCCATTTTTTTTGCATTAGGTAATTCTTCCGAATACTGCGCAGTAAATTAATTACTGCTGCGGTTGTGGTCCATAATGCCAACTCTGCAGAAAAATGCACTCGTTTTAGCCACAGCTCTTTCCCCTCCCCTTGGGTCCCGCGGATGGGGCCGTTCCCCCTCCATCTGCATGTCTCCCCTGTCTCTGGGTTTCTGGTCCTTTTCTCTTGTGTCGGAATAGAACTTGTCGACGACCCGGTTGGTGTTTTACTGGTTTGTGGTAGTTGCTACCCCCCTTTATATTCGGGCGTATCTTCCCTTCTCGTCTCCTTTTTACAACCTCGCCGAATCACGCACATTATTTCTCCTGCAGGCAAGCAAGCAAGCCCGCAAGCCCCCAAGATTTGGTCGGCGGTGTTACAACGTGGGTGGGAATTCTTGTGTGCCACAAGATGCATCTGCATGCTTGCAGCGGAAGTATCTCCAGCAGGAGAAATATGTCGCATGTTGTCTGTCCCAGTTTTTACCTTTACTTTCTTCTTTCTGTCGGTGGTTCTTTTTTCTCGAAGATTCGTTTGCAGTGCAGTAGTCTCGTCTGCCTTTGGTGAGAGTTTTAAGATGTGTGCATCAAGATACGGTACTGCGACTGCAACTGCTAGTGTTGGTGGTGATGGTACTCTACGAAACCAGATCCAAAAAAAAAAGGGTTTGACGTGAGACGGAACTGATGCCAGGAACCATTATTGTCATTGTTAAATTGTAATTGGCCTATTTCAGCTTTATTTTTATTTTTGACAAATGATTTACGGTGATGACGATGCTTGCGTATGCATGTATCACACAGCGTGCTGGAGAAAACTCTGGAGNAAAAAAAGGTGCGGTGACAAGAGCCTGGATGTGGAGTACTCTACTGCTGTAGAGTCTCAGTGTCTCACCCAGCCTAAAGTCGCATCTGTTGTACAGTTATTATTTGTGAATGCATTAATATTGTCTGGGAAATTGGATAACGTGAGTACCACAGTAATCCAGCCTAGGAAGTTGAGGGGGGTTGAAATTCAATACTGGTACACAGCCGGCGGGACGAGTACAGTCAGACGTGGAGCTTATGGTTGCATAAAATAAACGCGCACACACGCTTCTGGTTGTTGTTGATGCAAGGGACGTGAAGAGGTCGTGAAGAGGTCTTGCATTGGCCGTTGTGGGGCATGCAACCAGCGATGCTTGGTGAGTTTCAGAGATGCACGAACGCTCTAGGGGGGCCGGCAGGAACGAGCATGCAGGTTCGATGTCTTTTTGAGGGTTAGAAGAAGAAGATGATGATGATGATGAAGATGAAGATCAACCTGCTAATTGCTGAGAAGTTTCAAAGTTCTTTGGGTTGTGATGGACAGATGCAGTTTGTATAAGAAAAATGGACAGTAAATCCAAGCAGATTGATTGCTTAGGGACAAGGTTCAGAGCATAATCATCCCAAAGAGGAAAGAATAATTAGCGAGGCAGAGAAGATGACGCTATCAAATCGAACTGCACTGATTATCGATGCTGGGTACTGGCACTGTGTTGTACAGTGCAGTATTATGTAGAATGTCTAAATAGATGTTTGGTACCGCGATGATTCTCTGAGAAGTCTTGTGCCTAAGAGGGGAGAGAATGTGTGTGTATGTATGTGTGACGATACAAGAAACTTCAATGAGTCTTATTGGTTCCTCGAGACAGAAAGAGTAACTGCTTTGTTAACTTGTACTGTTCTGTACAGTATATCTTCTCCTGTACTTTATCGGGCAGACGGCTCGTGGTGAAATAAACTTACACAGTACTAACTTATGTTTTCGTGTGCCGTCGTATCGTAATCAATGATTAAGCAGGAAAGGTGCGAAAGTACGCAAAGCATCAAACCGGTAAGAGATCTACCAGCTTCATGGAACCGAGCCATGGCCAGGGCAGCAAAAAGATTGCGCATGGATAATTGAAATCTTGCTGGTGAGAGCACACCAAAACAGCTCTAGTGATCACGCCGTTGGACAACTAAGGAAATTTTACAACACGGCATTGACAGGATCGGGTGTTTCGGCAGTCAGTTAAGGCCAGTGCAAATCTGCTCGTATCCGTCTTGAGAAGGCCATGAAAACAAAGCAACTGCTGCATCCCGCATCATACTATCCTCGCTGGCACGTGGGACTCTGGTAAAAAAAAAMCAAAAAAAAAACAAAATCTGTCATAACGGTCATTTCATTATTTCCCAGCGACATGGCTCAAAAGGTGGATGACTGCAGCATCTTGTCATCCCCTTGGATATGCAGGGCCGTCGATATCGAGCAACGGTTGGTGCCTCGCCTAGGAGGACATTGTAGCCGGATGGATCGTCTTGGATTTTGTGGTCTGGTACTTTGCCGTGACCGGAATGACACTGTATTTTACTTCCGTACCAGGGAGGCAGATGTGAGGCTTTCTGTCGTGCACACGGATGGTAGCTTAAGAGTACGATGTCACCTCGCAACCTGATAAGGGCGTGGTGCTGTACTGTAATTGTCGTTTTTCGCTGATCATACTCTAGCTGTCTTGGTCTAGAATTTCATGGTGAACCTCGATTACTAGACGAGGTTCGAAAGTTCGTAGATTAGGAGTGGCCCCACCAAAGCAATCCATATGCCCGAACATCGAGCATCTTTGGTCTCGCTTTCACGCGGCTCTAGATTCTTCATCTATAATGACATGAAGCTATTGAAACAAGGTGATGGTCCTGAGGGTTCAAGGAATGACTTTGTCAACTTGCTTATTCTGTGAGATTCTGATAGGAGTTGAGCCTCAATGCCATATCGGGCAAAACCACAGTACAGTACTGTTCAGAGAATACCGCACTGATCATTCCGGGTTGGTGAGAGCCGAGAACAATGCAGATCACTCTGACTTTCCAGGTCGTGAGCCAGGAGGCTGGTATCTTGATGAACCCAGTTGATTGACTAGTGAAGCGATGAAAGCAGCACAGAAGTGGTTGCCGACCTCGTGGGTGCCATGTTGAATACAGTTCAGATACTACTGCAGTAGGTTACTGTACTTTGGAGAGCCTTGGATGCCACAACTTCAGGATTAACCCTGATCTCTATCCTGTTGATGATCAAACTCTCGAGGGTGTGACTCTTGTGCCAGTGTCCCGGAAGAGCATACCACCGACTTCCATACAATGCCACCATTGATAGAGAGGCTACACATATCTCACACAGAAGAGGATCACATCTCTAGGTGTTCGTAATATGAAGAGCTCCAATTGGATACGGTGCCAATACCACATACTCTTACACGGAGGTGTCATGAATCATCTATTGTACGAGAGTAGGAAGACACATAGGGAGGTTCGCTATGTGCGTACTGTGGTACAGTGTATCTTGGGGGGAAGTCATCTTCCAGTTGAAGGGGCTCTTAGGAACTAAGCTCTTGTTGGAGTCATCTCCGCCTTGTGTACCATCGTTGGCTGTTCCCGTCGGAACCGAGGCGTGGGCACACCCATCCAGCGACCCAGAGGTTCGTACAGTACAGTACAGTACAATCAGTGAAATTACTGTGTACAGTAATTCCATGGGTGAATCTGTGTCTGTGCGGTAGAACTCTCGCATTGCCCTACAGAGCATAATTAAAATTAGCGATGGTTGAGGATGTCGAAAAAGCTTGGTACCCTAATCTTGTAGCCGCGACCTAAAATGACGAGTTTTTGCGATGTTAGTACTGTACTGTAAAAGCAGTCATTTCAGATGTGGAGGGTGACTTTGGAGTCTTTCCATGGAGCATTATTTCAAAGGATATGCGGTTGGGTTTGCTGGATTGAGTCTACAGCCAGGAGCCACATCGTTGCGTAGTCCAACTGCCGGTTGGTGGTTGCGGTGTTGTGGTGGTGATGTTGGTGCTTCCTGCTCCTCTAAACGGGTATCTGTCCACGAGGCTACCATTCTTCTGCAGCCGTGCGGTGGTGTGAGGATGTCTCAACACTCGTGATGGAATGTTTCAATTGCTCTAAAATCGCGAGGCGATAGATTGTCTCATACATTGCTGATACAGCAGGATCCACCGCCTTTTTGCAATCGCGATGGTGATCAAAACCCAGCATCTCCGAGTTTCAGAATCTCATTACAGTATTAGCGTCGCCGAGGTGTTTTCCAGAACATTGAGCCAAGCTTTCTTTCTTCGGCCTTGCTGACCCACCCGCCGAGCTCGCGCCAAATATCTGATACAGGATCTATATCCTAATCAGGTCAATACGTTGGCTCAACGATACTCTCTTCTTACAAGGCAGCGGTAGCAAAGATGGGTTATTGAAGATTGGGAGTCCTGGACACCTTCCTAGAGAACCATTGTGATCGACCGCTATCCGAATTGCCAGAACCGCTGTACTGTACTGCACTGCAAATGTGTCGCACTCTATCTACTATAAATAAAAGGTGCGAGAGTGCTGTCTCCCGCCAGTTCTACAGCAATTACTCCATACGGTACAGCAGTGGTACAGTAGAATGAATTGACTGTAGTCAAAAGGTACAGAGGTATAGCGGGGTTATTCTTAAGAAGGAGCAAGTTCTAAAGTCTGGCACTTCAAAATCTGCTGCAAGTGGTGCGGCGTTAGAAAACACAGTTCTTACGTCAGGCATACAGTACTGCTCACAGGCATAGGCCATGTCCTAGGCCATAGGAATTGACTCTGAGGCTGAACCCAAACCTTGGGGAG
This sequence comes from Scytalidium lignicola, assembly GCA_002812745.2. Classification (NCBI taxonomy): domain Eukaryota; kingdom Fungi; phylum Ascomycota; class Leotiomycetes; genus Scytalidium; species Scytalidium lignicola. The sequence continues at coordinate 16,672 of NCSJ02000372.1, forward strand.
TCAGATTTCAGCATCTAGAGCAATCTTTTCGGGGTTGACCGAACCAACCAGTCATTACATGGCAGAGTACGGAGCCTCTTCCGTTGCTTTGTTACTCGTTGCCTGCGGGTCATCCAGTGCTCCTTTATGTTTGACCGCGAGTGTGGGTTTGTCCAGCTGATGCTGACGGGACGGCATAACCCAGGCTGTGATTTGCTGCGAATGAGAACCTCAAAAGACCAATTTTGAGGGACCTCTACATTGTTATTGCAGCGGCATCTTAGCATGATCGTGAGTTAATCCTCTTCGTCCACTAAGACGTGATGATTTTGAAGGCGACTTGAGTCTATTGCATGTCCTTGCCGCCGAAAATCAGCAGCTGGGCTTGGGGTGTCCAATGCGGTTGCTTGTCACGAAGAATCCGCGTGTGGGTTCTCTGATAGGCTTCGTTCTCCAACGCCAGAGCCCTAAACGCACAGCGAAGGAACAACAACATCGCGGTTTTCGCAGTTGCACTCGTCCACAGGATTGCTAACTATTGACTCGGCTGATCTACTGTGCCATCAGATGTGAGCTTCCTGTCGAGTTAGATCCTCTGCCTACGTCCAGGCAGGAGGTATCTCTTGTCTGCGTGATCCTTTTTATAATGGTTCAATATATGTACCCCAGAAAAGATCGAATCGACACCCAAAAACCTGACGTATCAGGAGCTTGGTCGCAGGGGCAATATTGCAACTACAACTGCACCTAAACACACTGCCTTTTAGTCACTGTAGGAGCAATCTCGAAGTGCCAAATCAAGCACAGAACGACAGGCCTCTTTTCCCAGAGACAATAGGCTCACACCTCGCAATCGGAGGCAATAGTGGATATACACCAGGCCAGGTCTACTGTACCTCCCCACGTCGCAGTGGGCTCTGCATCCGTAGACGCGTCAGAAACTGTGCTTGGGGGAAGTCTATTCGACATGCAGGTGACGACAGCGTCGCCGGCGATCTTAATTACCGTTTCATTTGTGGAGGTGATCGTGGTGATAGACGATTTTTCGATGGGCCTTGCGATGCGTGATGTTCATCTGCGGGCGTGGCGGGGTGAAAGATGAGGATGTGAGCGCTGATCTAGGAGAATATCGAAAGGAAGAGGTACCGTACCCGTCGATCCACACGAATTGCGAGTCTCGAACGCGGCTGGGCCGCACCTCTGTGCCGTGTCCATGGGATACATGTACTGTATACTGTGGTATCTCTCAGATGGAGGGGACTACGGGGGACCACATATGCCGCATGTGGATGAAATTAAAACCCTAATGCTTATGGAAGGACTTGGATGATTTTGATGGCGCCATTCCACCCTTCCACCCTTCCACCCCTTCCACCGGGTGCATTCATCGCATTAAGTACTTTGGACTTTCTTTTTGTCTGGGTTTTTTTTTTGTTGTGTGCCGTAGGAGCTTACAGTACATATCACAAGTGACCTGTACTGTAAGCTCATAGGCCCGGGAGGACTGGATAAGCTTAGCAGGTTGTACACAGTACGGAGTAGGTTGTAGGATTTCACCATTGGAGTGACGCCGGACCGAAGTTGGCCGCCCAGCGGGCACAAAAACTGCAACTGCCTGGTTCCTGGACTCGATTAACCCTAATCGCGTCGACCCGCAAGCTGAGTCAGCCGCGGGGACCTCCAAAGCCCGATACCCATGCACCACCATGTATGTTGGCCCCTTTTCGGGATGGCCACGGCGGCTTTTTGGCATATAACGTCGGTTGCGCCCAAAGATCGGGTCTTCAGCCCTAGCATGACAGCAATAACTTAATGCGATGTGTCTGCGATGCGAATTTGGCGATGGAAGTTACGAATGATGTTGCAGCAAGGGCAACGCAGCAACGCACCATTGCGGGCAGGGGATGGGCATTGAGGAATTCCGTGATTGATGGGTTTACGATGGGCGAAGGGCAAATCCAGTGCAAAGTACACAGTGCAAAGTAATGCAGTACCGGACCGTACTGGAATGGATGGTCCAGGTTGATTCCTGCCTCTCCACGTTCCGGCCACGTTCGCGGGACCTGATTGCCTGTCTGGACGTCAACCCTTCAGGGTCCCCGGCCACCTGTTGCCTTGTCGTGCCTGGTCGTGCCTGTCAGCAGCGCGCGATCCCCCTCTTGGCTTTGCTCGCTTCTACTGTACTGTACTGCCTGCTTTGCCTTTTGCCCTTTTGCTTCTTCTGATTGAGGGGGCAAAGAGACCACAGATTGCACAGTGCCCAAGCCGTTGAGTCTCGGCATCATTTTATACGCTCGACGGTCAGCGTGTGCAATACGTGAAAGATACTGTACCGTATAGTACAGAATATTGAAGAGGCGGTAGCATCTCCGGAGCTCTGCCCCGATAATTGATTGCCCGGCACGGGAAGTATGGAACCAGGGTTGCTACTGTAAGATTACTGTTATGCCCTTGGAGAATTGAGCTGTACGTACTGTACTGTACAGTACAGTACAGTACAGTATACACGCCTTACAGAGAGAGACGACGAGCCTGGTTATTACTGTATTATTCATCGTACAGGACCGAAACCATGGACGGTCGAATGGGGAGAAATCCGCACGCTTCGGTACTGCACCACTCCTTGTACTTGTACAGTACAGTACAGTACAGTACAGTACCACCGTATTGTGTACTTGGTTCTTCTTCTTTCTCCTGCTGTACTTACTTTCAGGGGACTCGACGCCACTGGGCCCGTCAGTGGGGCTTGTTCTGGTTGCGGCCGTTTAAGGAGTGACCCCTTGCCCGCCGAGACAGCGAGGTTGTGCAGTAGTGGGCCAGTTATCTGTCAACCCCAACGGTTAATGGCCAGATCGTGCCTAGCGCATCTCATCGAGGACCCGTGCTAGGCCATATCGGTGTAATGGACCGAGCACCTAATCCTCGCTACTGGATGCCCTACTTACTGCTTCTTGTCTCCCTGTCAGCTCGGTTTGCTGCTTGCTTTCTGCCCTTTCTGCATGGCGGATGGCACCAATACTGATCGAGAGCGATGGGTTTACCTCGCCACCCCGGTCCGTGTCTTGGATGCCCCCCTTTCCCCTGGCAGCCCCTGACGCCGTCGCTTTTTTCGCCCCCTGGCCCGGCACGACACCGCAAGCGCAGGCACTGGGATGGCTTGGACCAAAAGCAGACTAGTGGCTNGGGGTCTCTCCAGTGTCCATCCAGGCCCCTAGCGCGCTTTTGATGCAACCCTTGTCCGACCCTGCTGGTGGGTGGCTTGGGATCCACCCCAGGGCAGCCCAGGCGATCACAGAGGGCAACCCAGACGTGCCCAGAGAGGACCCAAAGGCCTCGTCGCGAAGGGGTCGAGGGGTCGAGAGGTCCAGAGGTCCAGAGACTTCACTCCAAGGTAGATAATCTCCCGTCCTGGCTGCTGCTACTCGCCGCCACTGGAACACCATCGCGCTTTCCCCAGGGCCTATCTATCATTGTTATTATTATCTTCTCCTTCCCCAATTCCCATCTCTCCTTGGATTTCTCTCTCTTCCTCTTTCCTCTTCCATAACGTCTTCTCTCAGTCCCTCTCAGTCTCTCTCTTTCTCTCTTCCCGGCCGGCCCCTTCGCACTGTCTGCTAGTGACGCTCGATCTATCTAGACTTCTGTTCGGCATTATTCTCCCAGCTATCTCTCTCTCTCTCTCCTCCCTATTTACAACTTCCTCTTCGTCTTGGGACTCATTGGACCATTGGACACGCTGCTGGCAGGTAGATGGGCTTTATGAAGATTTCGCCTTCTGGCTAACGGGTTCTTGCACCAACCTCCTTCGGTGCTACACAAACACGCGACTTCCTCGCCGTCTATGATTTCCTCTTGAGCAAACGTCACTTTCCCACGCAATCCGTTCCTCTCTGGCCAGTGTATACTCACGATACGCCCTTACATCCACGCACTGCGTGTTTGCAACGCCCACGGCTGGATTTTGGACATTCTAGAGCCACCTAAAGAAGGAGATTTATAAATTAAAAATAGGAGGACTACGACCTGCTTGGTATATTTAACTACAATTCCCACCTCCTTCCTTGGGACAGCGTCCCTTGAAGGAAAGGTCACAATCATTTCGCCCATCTTAACTGGGGGTTTATTTTTCAACTACAATCGACTGGATATACATACCACGAACATACACACATAAGACACACCGACGTGTACACCATACATATACAATCTTTCGCGCATAATGCCTTCAGCCTCCGTACCAGGCCAGGGCCAATGCCCTACACCCTTCCTGCAAGAGTCTCTCTTTCCTCCTACTGGTGGCTGTGAGTATCAATGCCCGTTGATCTTTTAATTGTGTTAATGCTTCGTTTTGTAACATGCTTTTATGAGACTAACTTCGTTGCGNTTTTTTTAACAGTCGTCAAAGGAAGATTCTGCTCTGATCAATTGGGCTTCAGCTGCTGCCTCCCTTGTCCCGAGACCGAATGGCTCTACCCAACTAACTTCGATGCGATTACCGGTTCGGTAGGATGGGTCAGTGTGGCCGGAATGGCCTGCTCAGTCTTTCTGCTTATCTCCTGGCTTTGCTTGCCTGTGAACAAGACGCATAGGCACTACCTCAGCGTGTGCCTGGCCATAGCAGTCGCCTTCATGCAGATGGGCTTCATCGTTCCACTAGCAGCAAAACCGGACCAGTGCTACAACGCCATCACTCCAAACGATATGCACACCAACGCAACTTGTGGCGTCTCCGGATCCTTCATCATCGTGGGTGGCTGGGGAGGTATCATGTGGGTATTTTTGCGCGCAGTTGCACTTCATCTTCAGATCTGCTGGGAGGTGGAGATTGGTAAGATATTCATGTGGGGAGCTCTGGCCGCTGGATGGGGTATTCCAATTCTTGGTCTGATTGTGGCCTTGGTATTCAGTGGGGTTTCCTTCCGTTTCGGAGATACCTGCCATATAAATCATGACAACAGTTTGGCCGACTTCTGGATCCCCCTTTTGGTCTTTGCTGGTATCACCGTCGTCGTCCAATTCGCAACTTTTGGGTACTGCATCAAAGTCTACCTTGCATCACTCAATGATGATTCCACTACGACAAACAGCTCCGGCTTACCATCGTATGCTCCCAGTTCGAGAGCTACAGTTTCTCCTCGACAGGCGTATCGCCGAGTCCGCCGAGTCATTCAGCTGCAATGGAGAGGTATAGCCATTGTTCTCATAATTATTACGGATGTCGTATTTTTCTCCGTCATTTTTGTTTTTATGGACAACAATGAAGCCAAGGCAGTGAGTGATTCTGTCAGCTCTGAACCGTGGATCTTGTGTATCGTTAGTACCAAGGGTGATCGAAATGCTTGCGCACATTTAGCTTCGTCTATCGTAGTTAATGAGGCAACTATTATGGCCGTCCTCATCCTTCTATCGGTAAGTAGTAACTATTTGGTTACCTGCTCACTCGCATATTCTATATAAATCAATTTTGCAAGGAAGTTTACAGTGGCTGACATATTAACCTCCACTAGTGCAACGGCATTTTTATGCTATCGCTCTTCGGGCGATTCACGATGTTCACCGGTTGGTATGACCTGGTGAAGGGCTGGGTTAAACCAAACAAGGAGTTTGTGAGCGTGGATGTCCATAACTTCAAAGATCCAGGTTCGTATGAAATGCTCAGCAAGGACCGCGATGTTGGAAAGACCCCAGAACCAATGATGAACCCTGTAGAACCCACTTTCAAGAACGGACGTACAACGCCCGACTACTTTGGCCGCGAGGCAAGGTACAAGAGTCCGTCCAGATCCTTCTCATCGCCGAATCCGCCGCAGGGACTCAACGTCGCGTGGGATCCCGCTACCACTCATGCTCAGCCATATATGGATCCGTTAAACATGAACAAGATTTAAAACGTTCATCTGGAGGCTGTCTTTATGTGATGCACTATTTAGCGACATAATTTTGTTTACTATGTTTTCCTTTATTTGGATTGACTATGCTTTTTACGTCGGCGACACTTTCCTTTTCTCTTGTCTATATATAACAAAATTCATACGGGTCNTTTTTTGAATGGAGAAACTTTCTGAGGTTTACTCAAGGCGTTCTCGGAGGTGGGGAAATATACGCTGTGTATGTATGCTATAAAGGAAAGACTTATAAAGGGGTGGAGGTCACCCGTGTTGGGAAAAGGAGAGGGGAACCCTTGGATCATCCTTTGGCAAACAAAAGAAAGTTTTTATATATTTTTTATAAAAAAATCTCAAGGGAAAACACCGGACAAAGGATTTTAGGTATTCGAGCACAGGGCACATACCTCTTGTCTTATTTTATCTATGAAGGAGCTAGGAGGAAGAACGAATGGTCCTGTCAGGGCTGTGCGTTCATCTTTGTACATGTCAACACGAGACATAACTTAATTTTAAACCTTATTATATACAACGGCGCAAATTATAGATCCAAGATTTTGTGCTCTACGTTCCATGCTTCCTATTATTGGCTTACTATTTTGTATCTTGAAATTCGGCTCCGTGACTATATAACTTTGATCTACTCTGCTGGCAAAACTTTTACCTGTCGCGCAACTGCATTGCAAAGCTCTACTCTGACACCTGCACCTGTGAGAACATGTATCCACATTCGTTGGGTATCAGATAACCTATCGTTTTCCGACTTGACCTCCGCAAACATCACTGCCTTCTTTGCCGGGTCCCAAAGAAACAGATCCGGAATGCCTCCTCCTCGCATACGATACTCCTGCGTCATAACCTTGCAGACCGTCGCTAGTGCCGCGTTATCAAAGCAATCCACGATCTCAAGCAAGTCCTCGAGAGCAAAATCCCAATCCAAGCCCACGATACACGTGTTCTTCTCTCTCTCCCGTGTGTCGACCTCGCGCACCAATCGTCCTGCCTCGCCGTTCGCGATCTCCACGAGGCGGTGATTAATCTCGGATGCTCGTGATGGGAAGAAGGCATCGGTATGTAGGTCTAATGGACACGTCTGGTAGGCCGTCTGGAACACATTTGGGATATACAAGAAGAGAACATCATAAAAGAGGTATGCAAAGAGCGTCCGGATGATGCCGCCTTCTGCGTGGTACCCCTTTTTTCCTTGAGAGCGGTACCAGCTTAGACACATTTCTTCAACGCTGCATTCGCCGCCACTTTCATGCTCGTCGATCCAGATTGTCTTCGTGCTCCGCGCCGCAACGCGATCCATTGCTTGGCTCGATCGATTCCTTTGGGGCAGATACTCTTTCTGAACTCGAATTCCTGTTACAGTGACTTCGATGGGCTTATGGAGGAGTACATGGCTGAAGTCATGCTGCTCCCGTTTAGCGATTTTGAGGCTTTTCTCAAGCTTCTTAATTCGCTTTTGGAGGTCATAATGGTATATTACATGGCAGTCATTGTCTTGGAGCCCCTGCACGCACGTCTGGAGAGCTATCAATTTCCAGTGTTTTTTGTGCTTTTCGGGATTGTCGATTCCAGCTGGCGGTTGTAAAGCCGCCATATAGTGTTCCTCTAGCAGAGCTTTTCGCTGGTACCATGCTCCCCTGCGAGCAGCGTGAAATAGATGCTGAGAAAGTAGCTCCTGCAAAACTGCATGCTCTCGTTCATGCATCTTCAACCGTCCGAGGACGAAGGCACTTTTGTGTATGATCCTTGTGTATACCCATGCCGGCGAGAACCGCCGTAGGTATGCACCTTCACCACTTTGATAGACTTGTTCTTCTTTCCTTTGCTCTTCGTCTAATAAAGTTCTCCAACGAGGATAGACTTCTTTAAAAAGAGTCAACACCTCCTCAAGACCGTCTTTGTTTGGATTGCCGTTAAACTCTAAAATGTTATCGACTCGGTATTGCGTCCTGAGTGCTGCCTCAAACTCCAAAAGTGAATTGCGAGAAGTGAAGATATTTGCTGATCTAGATACGATATATTCTGGGAAATTGCGGCGAGATATCCTTGCTAGAATGATCGTTGTTAATGACTTTTCGGTCCACTCCGTAGATCTGTAGAAGACCAAGTGCACTCTCTCGAAAAGTTTCAATGTAGATAGTGAGAGTCTAATACACGGGCCAATGCTCGCCATTATTGACCGAAGAAAATGCTCATTCCGGTTAATGTACTTGTCCCCCTCAACTTCTTCAGTGGAGCTGGGAGATGCTGGGGATTGCTCGGCTTTGCTCTTTTTAATTGGTACCCAGTTTAACCCTCGTTGAAGACGGCTCATTTTCCGAAACCCTACCAAAAGCTCGGCTTTGTTCTTTCCTTGAACCTTAGAATCCTTAGCAAGAGATTTTAGTTCTTCCAGATTTAGCAAAGATGAGGCTTCTTCAAGAGTGTCAATCTTGTCCTCTGAGGAATCGGCAAAGGCAAATACTGAACTNAAAAGTGGTGCCTTCTGGAGGCAAAAGCTCTCCTGGGTGTGACTGAGCAACTGCAGATGACTTTGGTAACCTTCGAACTTCTTGCAGAGATTTCGCTGCAACATAAATATCTGAGATATCATTGTAGTATGTAAGGCGGTTGATTCGGTGCCACGCAGAGGTTTTCCGCAGGAACAAGCGTACATATCTGTATGAAAGTTAGAGATGGAGTTGAGCAGCGAAGTGGCAGGCACACAAGTATTGAGCTTCATAGTCTAGTTCTTTCCATTGACCGAAGATCTCCATTTCTTTCTCATCAAACAGATGAGCCTCATCATCTAAAACAGTATCAAGAGTTAGATTGAATGCATCGACATAGATAGAGCTTTTTCCTGCTGTCCATCTTCGTTGATTGATCCTAGCTTTTAACTCATCCGGAACATCCGCTTCATCTGCTAACATTGTCTCATACTCTTCAATAGCTTCCTTGTCAGATTTTATTGGTGGTAGTACCACTTCTAGCTCTGTAGGTCGCGGAGGCAAGGATTCTGCTTTATCAAAGTCCTCATCTGCATCATCAGAATCTGGGATCTCATCAAGCCGCCTATATTTCGGCCGGTATAGAGACTCGCTTGGTGAGACCTCACAGGATGAGGATTCTACCCCATCTGTGCTTTCTCTAGTCTTCAACCGCTTAGAGTGCGGTTGAAGCTGGTCACCGTCTTTGAGCGGGTTTAGTAAAGGTTTTGGGACTTGTCTTCCCATGCAATCAGTATCTGCGCTCATAGCGCGTTACGTATAAATTCAATCATTAAAACCTCATTATATAGAAGTTTCAACATGCATCAGGTCCCGAAATCGAAAGCTCGATGTCCTTGGTGACACGCGACTCCCTTAACGCCAAGTCACGTGGACACGCGAATTTCCAGAAAGCACTTTTCGCAGAAACTCCACCACAAGCAGCCACTATTGTGTATAAAGTCGGTCTGTCATTATGTCTGCTCCAAACCCTGTAGAATCCGGAGTCTCAGACTCGCCAACACCAAGTATCAGTGCAGCTGCACATGCTTATCAGACTGCAATGCAGCAGGCACCAACACAAGCATCTGCAGCAAGTCCAGCACCGCAAATTCACAATTTAACAAAAGATGTGGTGATGGGTGACGATACTTCCGATAGAGCTGCTGTTAGTTATTATAACTACTTATCATAGAACTTCCCGCTGAATATCTCTAGTCCCCAGCTGTGGCTCACGGTGGCACAAATGCTCCAAGTCCTATCCCACCACGGACTGGCACGCCAAATCGTCACACGAATGGTACCGACGCTCATTCGCGCGCAACATCTCAGCATCCAGATCCAGCATCGTCAATGCCCAGCGAAGCTCCCCTTCATGGTGCGCCAACACGGCAGTACCTCAATTCCAAGGTCACTGGTGTGTTACTAGAAGGCATGAAGCAATTAGCAAAAGAACAGTGAGTATTCCTGGTGTCGGCGTCATACTTTTTTACGGAATAGTTGTTAATCCTGCACTATCTAGACCGAAGGACCCTCTAAGAGTCTTGGGTGAATATCTGCTTCAACGTTCTAGGGAATTGGAAGGGAATTAATTCCTTAGCCTACGAGGACTTGTGATAATCTTGAAATGGTCTTGGGATGGGGCGCAATGGAGTTCAATCTTGGAATTGGGTATGGGATTATGAAAGCAAATTTTTTAAGCATATCATGTGTAGCCAGAACATAAAGATATTTCTCAGCTAGGTTTGGAAATGTCAATTGCCATGCATTGACTATACTAGCACAAGTACCAGAAAAAAACCAGTCCCTATGTAATTTTGTCCATACCTCAACTCCTTCCATATGGTATCCCTCATTTTCTCTATTCGTAATCTATGCGACCAAGGTGCTGGCTGTGGCACTCTCGTATCTCCAGGTTGGGGGAAGAACTCCAACGGTCTTGTAGTAGCGGGACAGGCGGTGGATACGTGACTCGATGAGAATGAGACGGAACTTGGAGTCCTTGTCCTTTCGGTTGCGCTCAAGATGCTTGCGGACAGCAACAGCCTTTTGATAGACGTTAATTCGAATAATAAAGTAGATATTAGGAACGTGTCAGATATTCACCTTCTTGATCAACATGTAAAGATCTTCCGGGATCTCAGGTGCAAGGCCTATTAATCACTCCGTCAGTCTAAGACCAAGCAGAGGCAGTGTTGTATTTTAAATTGAACTCATCATGGTAGGGGACCACTGAGAGCAATTCGTAAAATCATGTTGCGAGAACCGTACCATTTGACTTCAAGATTCTGAGGATCTTGTTACCTATAAATAATAAGTACATTTTTAACTTTAATTTCAAACCTCGCCCAAACTTACCGGTAACAACCTTCACCTGGGCAATACCGTGAGAATCTCTCAGGACGACGCCGATTTGGGATGGAGTTGCGCCCTTCTTTGCAAGCTTGCAAATTTGGTCAACGACCTGCTCGGGGGTGGTCTTCAACCACGCAGGAGGTGTGCGAGAATATGGGAGAGCGGAGGCCGAAATGCCCTTTCCATTGCTGTGCATGCGACCCATGATTGCTGTTGTCGGCTGGAGATCGATCGATTGTCGTTGGAACAGGAAAAGGTTTATGCTCAACGTCCAAAGTCGTGAAATTCGGACTGTGCGCTTGGGGCCGTTTAGGGCAGCGCTAGTGCATTTTGGGATCGGCTAGAGAATTTTCGAGGATCGTCCTCAAAATCAAAACTTCCGTGACCTCGCATTTTCTAAAAGACTACAAGATGTCTTCAGATGACTTGTGAACTAGCATGAAATCTACGATACATTAGACTAATAGTGCTATAATGCATACGGATTTAGCTTTTCATTCGTCTAAGGAACATTGGCCAGGTTCAGGGACGAACTAGAAGCACCTGTAAGTACTTCAAACTTTTTTATGAAGACACACCCGAGACATCTGAAATGATGATACACCAATTTTACTATTATTTCTGGTACCTCTTGATTTAGATATCCCTGCGGGGATATCGATGATCTAACCGGACTTCTGATCATTTTCTCTATCTCTGTCGGATTACAACTCTCAAATTTGTTTTCTTCACTTCTGACGATAGAATATCTAGGTCAACGGTTATTAAACACCCACTGGATTTCCTGTAAAGTGTTCAAATGTTGGAATGCGACTGGCCGTACCCGTCCCTCCAGGCTGGTTAGCTGTTGTAGATATTATGGATAGTGTTGAAATAAATATTGCTCGCGAAACTCTATGCTTTACCCATCTTAGAAAACATGTGATCTATAACGAAGGTAATATTTGGTTTCACGTGCATGCGAGAGCCCAATTTGTTAAATGACCCGAAAGTGTGGAAGCATAAATCATCAGAATCGCTTGATAGAACTATCTCAGATATTGGGCATCCACAGATGCTTAGAAAGTTTAAGGTTAGTCAAAAAACGTCCTAAGATTATTTTAAAAAGGAAATTTCAATCTCTCATCACGGTGAAGTTACTACCAATTTCTTACTCCAGATGACATTAATGACTTGCATTTCATGTCATTTTGGTATCCGGTACACCAGCAACGGACGCTAAAAGTACAACGAAACATTTTGAAGGTCAAGCCTGTGAACAGTCGTGGCCCCGGAAAATGCTTGTCTGATACCAACCATAAAACCTCTTTGTCGAACAGGCTATGTGATATCCAAATTCCCACTACCAAGCACCGACCTCAAAGTTTTCCTATGTAAAGTCAGCGAAGGTTAATTCTTAAAATAAAGAAGTGTCTTGCCTCTGAAAAATATGTTGTTACAACAGTACGGTCTGCAAATTTTCTCCCTGCAAGAGCACGTAGGGCTTTGCTTGCTGATTCAGTCGTCTCGTACTTCACAAAGATCTTGCCTACTCCAGTTGACTGTCTGCTTCCACCGCTAGGTCTAGGAACCTTCATTTCCAAGACTTTACCATACTTCTCACATTCTTCCTTTACATCCTCGCAGATTTCTTCAAAATTGTCAGTGCTGTACTAGGAAAGTGGATTGAAGGATGGATGTGTAAAATACCTTCATAGTCATCATTATCTATGAGCTCCTCGGGGGTAACCATATTCAAGAGCTGCAAAACTCGTCCTTCTTCCAGATTTTGTGGTGTAGTACCCGCAAGCATAGACATAGCGTTTACGCCCATTTCCAAACCAGAAGCTTGGGTAATTCCAATACTCGCTCTCTGTACTTTGAGGTGCTTGTCTCCCAGCTCCATACCGTTCAAACCCTCAATTGCGATATCAGTTGCCGCAGCCGCGTCAATATATTCGCAAAATGCAATCCCCTAGGTAAGTTATTATTTCGTATGTCTTATAGCTCTTTGTGGAAACGTACCCTTGATTCTTCAGTGCTACTATCTTTAAGAAGAACAAAAGCCTTTAGCTCGCCAAATGACACTAAAAGTTCAGTAACTTGCTCATCAGTAAGATAAAGCGGTATATTTGTAACACTGATCTTGTTGGGAGTGTCAGGAACCACTGATGAAACAACCCCGGGCTCATAAGGCGTGTCATCGGAGACTGCTGGGACAATATAGTCCTTGGGACGGGTGATTGAAAGCCCTTGAATATCGGCCGGCGCGTTCCCATCTGTCATGTAATCATTATCTTCCATAGTAATCCCATCAAATGCTAGTGCTACTGTTGCATCTGATGCGGTCTTGAACTCTAACAAGGCAAAACCTCTATCTCTGGAGATCTGAGCTGAGAGACATGGGTCTGAGCCCTCAATAACATTTAGCCCATTTAACTGAAGATTGAAGAAGTTGACGATGGTATCTTCATTCACAGAGGGAATATTATGAACAAGAAGGCGCTTAGCTTGTCTGGAGTTCGATGGTTTTAACGCTGCATTTGTTACTGAACCACTTGGCTGGGACATAAATGCTTGTAGCTTGCTTGGATCCATTGGTTGTTGCCTTGGAGCTCCGGGAAGAGGGAACATCCCAGACAGTTTTGCTTGCTCAGCAGTAACATTCTCATATCCAGGAGGCTTTATATCCCACTGAGTCAAACGCCTCTTACGCTCTAGAATAGAGACAACATCAGTAAGGTCAGGGGTCGGTTCTCTCTTCTTCGGCGGAGGTGTAGCGCTCTTCCTACGGTCGCTGCCTTGTCCTCCAAAGCCATCACGATCGCCTCTATCACGCCTACCTCCACCAGCCCTTCTGTCATCGAAGAGATCTCTGTCTCTTCTAGGCGGCCTATCATCGTCGTCTCGTCTCGCATCTCTTCGAGAAGAACCTCGGTCTCTATCCCATTCTCTGTCTCCACCTCTTCGATCCCTCCCAGAGTATCGATCCTCTCGCTCTCGTTCTCGATAATCTCTACTCGAAGAATACGAGTCTATTTCCCCTTCGCGACGGGGTCTTGCGCCTCTCTGTGGAGATCGAGAACGTCTTCTATCACCACCTCTGTCTCTGTCGCCACGTCGGTCGTCTCGATCGCCTCTCGAAGACTAAAACGGTTAGTAGTTATTCCATGAACTCAGTAGCTAGTTCCTCACCGGATGATCTCTCGAAGAAGGATGTCGATGCGAATCTGCATGGTGATTGAATCAGTGAAAGTTTCTAATATCAAATTTCCGTTACCATGGTCTAACTGCAAACTTACCTCGAGAGTAATAGCTGTCACCGTTCATTGTTGCGACACAGTTTGTGGATAGATATATTGTATCCAGTGACGAGCAATTAATTGTTTGAGCTGGTTGCAGCAAAGCTTCCTCGAACGCACCTTTTTGATGTTTGTCGCGAAGCTCACTTTTTAGAAATGCGCTAAAATAGTTGAAGAAACGCGAGTTAGAACCGTCCATTATTTCGCGTAACGACAATCGCGACCTGCAGCCTCAATTGTCTTTTGCACAATACCATGATGGGGAATTTGCGTATATCTGAATGGAGAAAATTTCCGGTAAGTGTGACAGAGCTGTGTATAGATACTACTTTGCGTTGTGGGCAATCTTTCAGGTGGAAGAAGCTTGGTGATAACGAATGGTATATTTATCTTCCTCGCAACCTTCGGTATTAATGATTAACACGACCTAGGTGTTGTACGCTCCACAATCGAATAATTACTTTAAAGCAAGATTCAAAACATCTCCATTTCCGTGCGATCCATCCAGAATGCAGTCATCCCGCAAAACTCCCTTTAGAACCCAATTCATCTAAGAGAAACGAAGACGAAGACGAGGATAGTGAACCGTTAATTCGGCATTACTTCAATTTAGGAAGAGATCTTACTGCTCTTTACGAGCAATGGTCATCTGCAGACCCAAATTTCNAAAAAAAGAGCGCCAAAATTTACAGGCGTTCGAATATTACGGCAAGATGCATGGGAGGCTCTTATTGGATTCATTTGCAGCAGCAACAATAATATTGTGAGAATATCGCAAATGGTATGGATATTCCGAAAGTTTTCAGCTTTGCCGCATGTTAACTAGTAATGTGTCCCAAGGTAAATAACTTATGTTTACATTATGGCCCCCTAATTGGCCATCTCCATGGTGAAGAATTCCACGACTTCCCCTCTCCCGAAGCTCTCACGGGGCCTGGTGTAGAATCGCATCTTCGTCGGCTTGGTTTTGGCTACCGGGCTAAGTATATTGCCCAGACTGCCTTAACTGTTGCCAAGGAGAGAGAGAAAGGATGGCTCGAAAGCCTATGCAATTCAACACTTGATTCTAAAGATCCTGACGAAAAGCCATTACCAGCTGAAGGCCGAGAGGGCTATCGAAAGGCTCATGCCGCATTACTTCAGCTACAAGGTGTAGGACCAAAGGTAGCTGATTGTGTTTGCTTAATGGGTCTAGGTTGGGGTGAGGCTGTACCAGTGGATACACATGTATGGCAAATCGCGCAACGGGACTATAAATTTGGTAAGGGGAAACATAAAAGTCTTACAAAGGCAACCTACGATGCTGTCGGAGACCACTTCAGAACCCTATGGGGAAAAGAGGCCGGATGGGCGCATTCGGTATTGTTCGCTGCGGACTTGAAGACCTTCTCCGATAGGTTAAGTACAAAAATTGACGTAGATGTTACCGAGGTGCTAATAAAGCAAGAAGATGGCACAGTAATTGAAGCAGAAAATATTTCGAAGAGGAAGTATGCTCTTGAGAATGTCAAGGAGCAATTTGAGGAGGAAAAGGATACAGCTATTCTACTTGAGACTACTAGAAACCAGCGTGTGAAAAGGAGGAAGAAAACTTAGCACTCATGCATTGGTAATATTCAACCTCTTGAATATGTATCATAATTGAAATTAGAAACCTATAACATATATTAATACGCTGTATATATATAATCTACCACCAGTTCTACTAAGGCAACCTATAAATTAGACTCTGAAAGCCTAGCGAATCCCGGTCCAAGCTTAATCCTGGGCGATACCGAGATCATTGGACCGACCATAAGCTTTCTCCAGGAGCTGCTGGCTACAACTCCCCACCTCACGCATCTACAACACAATGCGATGGCCACCTTGGGCTTCCACTCCGGAAACGGACGAAGCTGACAAGAGACGACCGGTATCATGGAGCGATAGTCTTAATGTGACGGATTGGTCACACCGTAACATAGTGCCTACTCTCCTCCTTACAACTACAATTCTAGTGTCAGTCAAATTATACGGTTCTTACCTTCGCAGAATTCCCGAGGCTGCTTATATACAGCCAGGCTTCTTTAGAAAAAGAAGTTTGTTCGGTACGGTAACTAGAGTTGGAGATGCAGACAATTTCCACTTTTTCCACACACCTGGAGGACGGTTAACTGGTTGGGGTTGGTTTCCGGGTAGGAAAGTTCCGACAAAGAAGGCGGGTTTGAAAGGGAATACTGTATGGACTTTCTCTCTCTATTCCTTTCCTTAACTGTTTATCAATCCTAATTAAAATTTTATAGATCCATATTCGAATTGCTGGAATCGATGCACCTGAATCAGCACATTTCGGTAAACCTGCCCAACCCTTAGCTACAGAGGCGCTGGCTTGGCTTAAAAACTATATTCTAAACCGAAGAGTACGAGTTCATATTTACAAGCGTGATCAATACGAACGAGTTGTTGCAACAGTACATGTCCGAAGATTTCTTCTACGCAAAGATGTTGGGCTAGAGATGCTTAAAGCGGGGCTTGCTACATTATATGAAGCAAAAATAGGGGCTGAGTTTGGAAAGTCAGAGAAGAAGTATAGGAGGGAAGAAGATAAGGCTAGGAGAAAGAAGTTGGGAATCTGGTCCGGGAAGCCTGAACAGTTCGAAAGTCCAAGAGAATATAAGACGAGGACCGCAGCTCTTAACGAAACCAAATGACACCGACTATTATAGGAAGTCTACAGAGGTACAGTAGTGCACAGGAAATCCCTCAGCTGAGATCAAATCTCCCTCTATAATTGAGCTGTTGCTATACCCTCAATTAACATTTGCTGTTGTAGAGTCTGGTATGCTCATATCACGAGTCTTCTCCTCGTTTGGGAATACCAGCATTTTTGACGCTCGCACTTTGGCTTTTACTGGCCAACAAGGCATAAAGTGGACTAGACTTGATCAGCAAAAGTATGTCATGTGATCTACTGTCTCGAGAATTGTTGTGGTTTACACAAATCCATTCGTGGACAAGGGAAAGGTCTAGGCCGCAAATTTAGTACACGGCAGTGTTTAAGTTGTGGGGGGGATGGGGAAAAGGTACCTTATAAGGGATTGTCTCAATTACGAATACTGGTTTCAGACCCTATAATGTTGTCATTCACAATAGAAGGTATTTTGTAAAAGTATGTATGATTGCAATCATGCAGGAAAACAGGCTCTCTAAAATACTGTGATGTAGGATAAATACCTCATAAATCTTGAATAGCCCAGCATGGACTACCACAACAAACCTGTTACCGCGTCGATTTACTTTCATAATAAACCGTCTGTGTGTTGTCAAGTTTTGCTGTCAGATCATGATTATGTGCGACAAGTACACGACGCTTAGTACGGTCCGAGCCCCATAGCATTCACTCCTCCTGCCAGGGGCACGCACGTCTTACTTAGTTACCGCAGCAAACGAATGTCTCAAAATAGAAAATCATCTGGCTGTGCGGCAGCTCCGTTTTTCTAGACGTACGTAATTACAGAAGGGGCTTTGAGGGAATGTTCACTCTAAATAATGGATCATTATTCTTGCAAGACCAGGACGTGAGGCATAACTCCAAATAATCTGTCTACCCAAAGTGGCTAGGCTGCTAAGGCTGCTTAATCAAGTTTATGTTGTGAGCCAACCCAGCCCAGGCATGGGCTCTAGCGAAGACCAATAATCACCTCAATTTCCCGACATCCCTCACTGCTCTCTCCTCTCAAAACCTGCCACACCTACTTACTTCACGTCGCTCCTTTACATCACCCACACGGCCTCCCCTGCAGGCACCACAGTCGTTCATTCTTCAATCGCCAACGAGGCTCCTATCGTAATAGTTTGTTTGGACAATTGATCTCATATGGAATAGGGACGCGTGCTTACGGATGCTCGTCAACGAAAAGCATCAGATTCGGGTGACAGCAACCTGCGCTCCTCACCCACTGCTAATCAAGTAGAGCGAGAGGGACCTCATCGACGACGCCTACCTCCCGATATAGAAATGAAATTCCTTTCGCGGCTGACCTGGCCAACTCGAGATTACCCTGTGTTGACACCACTTTCCGTTCTCTTTTTATCACTGGCATGGCCTTCCGAAGCATTTACGTTCACTTCTACCCCGTCGCCGAACCTTGATCTTTCACAACTAGGGAACGTAGTCTTGACAGGAGATTTTGATGGTATTTCCCTGTATCAGTTCGAAGGTCAAAATGAGAATGGCTTCAGTACAAATGGCAGTCAGTCCATTCTCACCCAATTTCCTGATGGAGGGTTCGCGAATTTGGCGTCTGCCGACGCTGGGATCCAAGCAATGTGTTCCTTCACTTTGAACAATGGGACAATGGCCGGCGTAGTCGTGGGAGGAAATTTTACGAGTCTTGGAGGTCAGGAAGCGCAAGGCGTAGCGATTTTCAATCCGAATACCTCGAGCATCACACCTCTTACCGGGCTGTCAGGCCAAGTCTATGCGTTATATTGTGACGAAGATTCGAACACCGTCTATGTGGGAGGTAGCTTCAGGGGCGCAAACTCTACGAATGCTCTCACTTGGGTTGAAGGGTCTGGTTGGAATAACCTCCCATTTTCTGGCTTTAATGGACCTGTGACCTCGATCTCAAAAGCCTCGGACGGTCACATCATATTTGGAGGTAGCTTTACCGGACTTGGAAATGTGACTGGCCCTAGTGAACCAGATCAACAAGTAATCAATTTATCTACTGCTAATATCACAGCCGACCCCTCTAGCTCGCTGGCGGGCTTCAGCGAACCAACTTCGATTGTTTGCAAGAATAATAGTTCAGAGGGCCCCGGAGAGACTTGGCTCCTAGCTGACAATGCTCCAGGATTCTGGAAAGCAAGCTTTGGATTCGGATTTGAGCCTACTAAACTGAGGTTACAGAATACACACCAAGATGGTCGAGGAACGAAGACGTGGCACCTAACAGCTTTCCCAATCAACGGAATCATGAACTTCACTTATATTGATCCAGCTACCGGGTTGAATTCTTCTTGTACTTCAGAATGCCCTCTGAGCAGCAATTCCAGTATCCCATATCAAGATTTCTACTTTGTGAATGTTATTGGCATGGACGGTTTTCAGATCGATATCTCTGATTGGTATGGCAACGGAGGTGGCCTCGATAGCATCCAACTTTTCCAAAACGACATTTTTGCATATGCTATTAATGCCTTCAATGAGCCCACGTGTGCTAACATTACAACCTCTTCGAGTGCAACTTCGACAGGCCCGTGGAGAGTAAGTCCGTCTCTTCAGAGTCAGTCCGAATTCTTGACCGCCACATTATCGAATTCATCCAATACTGCATCTGTAGTATTCTTGCCAGATATCAGGCAGTCTGGGAACTACTCTGTCAACATATACACCCCGGGATGCATTCAGGACAACAGCTGTTCCTCCCGCGGCCAAGTCAACATCACAGGCATCATAGCGAGCAACCCTGTCAACAGCGGTTTTCAAACCCAGATATTCCAGACGAACAACTTTGATAAATATGATCAAATCTATTTCGGATACATTGAAGCAGCAAGTAGCTCTTTTCGACCGTCTGTGCAGCTCTCACCAGCTTCTGGACAGAGCATCGATAATATGGTAGTTGTGGCACATCGTGTTGGGTTTACACTCATCTCTTCCATTGGAGGCCTTAAGGATCTCTTTGAGTACGACCCTACCCAGACATTTGTTGGCACGGCGGACTTCACCAATTCAACGATCAATGAGGCTGGTATCAGCATGGAAACGGGCTCTAGTGTGAACGCACTAGTTAGTTCCGGTAACAGTACCTTTGTTGGTGGCAACTTCTCAACGAGTTCCTCCAGTAACATCTTTGCTGTCGATGGCAGTGGCACGAAAACCTTAAATGGCGGTGGCCTCAATGGAGAAGTCACAACATTGCTTCTAGACGGTTCAACCCTGTATGTTGCCGGTCAGTTTTCAAATACGAACGCTGGTGGAATCAGCGGCCTCAATAATATTGCTGTGTACGATACATCGAGGGACAGCTGGCGCACGCTAGGTGCTGGTCTTAATGGTCGAGTCACAAACATTGTACCTTTGTCGCTGAATATCACTGCGAACAGTACTGAAAGTGTGATCACGTTTACTGGGGAGTTCACAGAAATCTTAAATTTTGGGAGTAACAATTCGATAGCTGTTACTGGTTTCGCAGTTTGGGTTCCATCCCAAAACAATTGGCTCCAGAACCTTAGTGGTTCAACAACCAGTCTTAATGGAGCTCTCTCGGCATCTACCAATGTTACCGGTATTGGTGTGTTACTTGCGGGCTCTGCCACTGCATCTCAACTCGGTGTTCATGGAGCGGTTGCACTGTCATCCGAGCTTAGCCCGCTACCCGTCGATATACAGCGTTCCCAGCCTCAATCTATAAACAGCTTAACAAAACGGGCAACCAGCAACCAAAATGTTAGTGGTGTAGTGACAGGACTATTTTACGAGAATGGTGGTCATAATATCACCGTTCTTGGTGGGCATTTCACAGCAACTGGTGCCAACGGATCTCAAATCAATAACCTGGTATTTATTGATGGTTCAAATTCAAATTCTGTCTCTGGTGTTGGACCATCTCTGTCTAATGATTCAACAATTCTAGCATTGGCAGTTCAAGGGGACACTCTGTATGCCGGAGGGTTGCTCACTAGCACTATTAATAACGTCCAGGTTCAAGGACTCATCTCATTCAACCTACTCAATTCGGCTTTTAATACCCAGCCGCCAGCCCTTTCAGGCAATAGTGACATAGCAGTCAATGCCATCTCTGTCAGACCGACCTCCAGCGACATCTATGTGGGTGGAAGCTTCACTTCTGCCGGTTCCCTCAGCTGCCCTGCCATCTGTGTTTTTGGTAGCTCAAGTTCTCAATGGAGTCGACCTGGAAGCAATTTGGGAGGTGTCGCGAATACTATGCTATGGGCCAGTACCACTTCCCTTATAGTTGGTGGTTCTCTCGTGGTCAATGGAAATGATGTACCACTGGCTATTTACAATACACGATCACAGGAGTGGACTGCTGCAGTTGGAGCGACCAATATTCCAGGCCCCGTCACCGCTCTCACAACTGCCAATAGCGACGCATCCCAATACTGGGTTGGTGGTACCGCAACAAATGGCTCGGCCTTCCTCACGAAATTTGACGGTCAAACTTGGAACCCCGTTGGGAATAATTTGGGCGAGGGAACCATCATCAGAGGTCTTCAGGTTTTATCACTCACAAAAAGTCATGAGTCTACTGATCTTATTTCTACGGGCCAAGTTCTCCTGGTTACAGGATTAGTGAATGTGCCTGGATTTGGAAATGCCTCAGCTGTGCTGTTCAACGGCACGACGTTTCAGCCTTACATCCTCACCACAACGGATAGCAATACCCCTGGCAGCCTCTCTCAACTGTTCTCCCAAAAACAAGTGTCATTTGCATCATCAGGTATGTGTAATTCATCTAGGTTCCAGAAAGGCTAAGATGCTAATAATGTGTCTCTCAGGTCACCATCTCGCAAAGGGCTTCGTGGTACTCATTGGTCTGGCAATAGCGCTTGGATTGATATTCCTGCTTGTGCTCATTGGTATCTTCGCAGAACGTATGCGGCGCAAACGTGAGGGCTACATGCCAGCACCAACGTCGACCTTTGATAGACAGGCAGGAATGGCACGAATCCCGCCTGAGAAGTTGTTCGGCTCTTTGGCTCAAGGTCGAGCGGCAGCTGGCAAGGCTCCGATGATATGACGGGAGGGGTGAAGGAGAGAGCAGAAGATGTTGCATGGGAGGTAATAACGAAGGTGTATGGATTTATATTCGGCGTTTGGAGACGGGGTCTGATTTTTTTGCACCATCTTTGCGATACATCCTAAACGGTGACGGCATACCCATCTGAAGTTTCCTTGTTAGAGAAGATCAAATTTCCTTTTTTCGTCGACACTGTTGACGGTATTGTTAATGGGACCTGTTGGCGAGACAGGATGGAATGGGGATTTCCTTTTTGTCACTTTTTCTTTACTTACGGCGCCCCTTAATGTCTACTTCGTCGTTGTCTGGTCATGCTCACACCNTTTTTTGTCTTTCTCTTTTTTTCCCTTGTACCATATACTTTTTGCAAATTTTGGCATCAGACTACTTGGGGAGACACCATGACGCTCAATGTCTATTGTGTCTTTTGTTCGGCCTGGCAGGAAAAAGAGCTGGGGTAGGAAAATAGGAGGAGGAGAAGGAAGGATTAGCCAAGTTGCTTTGGACAGCCATGAGGCAAGCTTAGCCATGTGGATAGGATAGCGTTGAGGGAAAGAAAATTTACAGTTTACTTGTGAGCCGTTGTCCTAAAGCCAAGTCCAAGTCCAAGTGTGTTGTCCATGTCCATGTTCATTTCCAGGAGCGCTGGGAGATTGCAGCCTTTGGTGAGAGATTACAGTACTCGTGACTCGTTGCGCTGGCGGCTTCTGAAAGCTGGATCACATAGTGAGAACGATTGCAGCCGCTCACACACAGCCTCAGCCCTGGCGCCGAGTCCGAAGGGATCTTCAGGCACATCGCTTTTTTCTCTGCATCTTCAGCGCGTGCAATTTTACTTTTCCTGATGATACCTTGTCTTGAGCTGCACAGCTACGGTACTGTATCTCCAGGATGCTTGCTGGGAATTATCACGAGGCCGGTGATTGCCGGGTGGAAGGGGAGATGGCGATGCCAATAACTTTTTGATAATTGTTTGGGAAGAAGAGAAAGTTAGAAATGCCATAACGAGACAAGCGCCTTGTTTCGGCGAGATGCTCGGAGGTTTAGGAATTAAGCTCATCTCAGACAGACGCCGGATGCTGGGCAGGCCTGTTCGAAACACGTCTCAACTGAGTAAGTGAGCAGCCTTTTTGGCGAGAAGCGGCTCAGGGAAATGAAGGCGATGGCCAGGATAGAAGGGGGGGTGGAAGGGGTGGTGGAAGGGCAGCCGTTTGTGGATGTGGGGGATCAGTTCGTGCATCATCCGGGAGGTGTGCATAAGTACAGTACTGTAGTGTACAGTCGTGCAGGCACAGGGGCACCAGGGGGGAGGGGAGAACCAGGCAGGTACCGTAGGGGTTGGGGTTGAGTACCGTTTTGCTGTACCGCACGGCAGAACGGGTTAGCGGGCCCAGAG
>NCSJ02000373.1:0-39775 GCA_002812745.2 Scytalidium lignicola
GGGGGGGAGGGGAACTGAAAAATCTGGGGTTGGGCCAAAAGAGGGAAAGAAGTATTGAATTAGCGTGCGGGTACAGAAAATCTAAACTTTTTTTAATGGCTCCTTTCCTGTGCCTTGCGCCTGTTGAGAGATGATGTTTGCGATTCTCCAATCCGCTTGCTGTCCCCTCTTTCTTTTTTCCCGGTCTTCATCGTCGTTCCCAAGGTCAAAGACATCCTAACATCCCGGAGGAACGAAAACATCCCGCCGTCCATTCGCCGTGCCATTTTCTCCTTTTATCCCTTTGGATTGGGCACCATTGGCGGCACCATTGGGCAGCGTTTTAGAAACTACTGAACTCGGCGTTGGTGGCGGTTGTGTGCCCTTTCTCGCTCAAAAGGCTATATTTCTCGCTCTCTTTGCTGGGTTCGGGATCGTGATCTTCACTTACTTTGCTAGATGGATGTTTTTCGGACGTATAATGTAATATACCGAGGCTTGGGATGCGTATACACATACGTAGGCACGAGGAGAAGAGACAAGAGGCAGATAGCACGGACCGATACACACACACACACACACACACACAAACACAAGCATTCAAAATATACACCCGGTTTCTAACGATTTTAACATTGTAAGCGTATCTACTTCAATAGACTCAACGAAAATAAGTTTGTGCAAAAGATCCGCGCCAAGATACCATATCCATAAGGGTAATTCCAAAATATCTCCCGCTATACGCCATCCTTAGTCACTCGCTCAAAGAAGGGTGATTGGTGCCCCCCCCCCCAAAGATGTGTCTGTATCTCAGTCATTCTATCAGCGAGTTCCTGATTAGTGTGGACCATTAACCGCAATAATCCAAAGTGCCATCAGCCATGAGTCTCACCCAGCGAGACTCTAAAGATCGTTTGATCGATTAGTCACGCACTGCATGCTCATCTCCAAAAGGGGTGCCTTCGATTTTGTCGTTAGTCTCGCCGTCATGTGCCTTTCCGGCTGGCTCCTCGGTCAGGGCACCGAGGCTATGCGTGCTTGCTTGACGTGTTGGTGGGTCTGAGAAGGGTCCTTGTGATATGGCAGGTGTATCATCAATAATGGTAATGGCATTCGAATCTCGAGTGGGTGAATTCTTTGCAGAGACCGCTTCATCTTCGGCTGAAAGGCTTTCGGAGGACTTCTTCTTTGGTGCAATATTGACTTTAATGACTTGAGGTCTCATTGGAGTGGCAGTGGCAGCACTGGCGCTGTTTACAAACGTGGAACCCACACTGAATGCTGGACTTGGAGGTCCGGCCGGGCCATATTTGCCATAGTCGACGGTGGGAACAGGTGGTGTAGTGTCACCTGCTGTGGTGCCAGTACCAGATTTGACGCTGACGATGGCTGGCTTTCCTCTGATAACTGTTGCCGACGCTGATGCTACAACTGCATTCTTGCCATAGATAGTGGAAGCAACACTGTTTCTTGCGAACGACGTTCTATCGCTGATACCAGAGTACGTTGAGTCTCGAAGATCGCCCGGCATGAAGAAGTGCTCATGTTCAAATCTTGGTGTGCCGGAATCAGAGAGCGCAATAGGAATCGGAGGAACAGGCGGAACAAGAAGTCCTGGAGTGGATGGTGTAGATCTGTTTGTAACGCCAGGAATATACGCAATCTGGATGACATTGGAAGCCCGGGTGAGTACTGTAGATGCCATAGATGCCACCGTATGCGTAGAAGCCCTTGCATCCCGTCGCATGGTGAAATCCTTCTCTGCCACTGTTTCCTCTCCTTCTTCCCACTCCTGCTGATACTTTCCTCTTCTCGGCTTGACGAAGAATCTCCACACAAGGTAAGAGATTGCGGCGATGGCTATGACACCGCCAATTACACCTCCAGCAATGGCTCCTACATTTGGGCCGCTTGAGCCTTGAGAGCTTGGAGCCGACTGGATAGGTGCAGCTATGCAAACGGTCTTTTGACAGGCTTCGCAGGTAGGCGGAACAAGAGAACAGACTTGTCCATCAGGACAATCTGGACAAGAAGGGGTACTATCAGAACATCCTGAAACGCAGCGTCGGAAGAGGTGGTCGAATGACACTATCAATCACTGGTTAGTCAACTGAAGAGTTGCTAGAATCCAAAAATACCCACTTGCACCGTAAGACGCCATGGTGCGCGAATACCTCAGGCAGCAGCTAAGGAATCGATGGAGAGGATATGCGCTTAGAATGATGCTCTCGAGATCACTGTTCTCTGATGTGAACAATAGGTATGTTGACGCACAATTCGTGTTCAGTCGATTGCTTGGGCTAGATGCGTAATCGTCCTTCACTTAAGATATGCTGCTCAACAGCGGTCGTAAAATTGAAAAAACAAGAGAGTATTTGAAGCGTAACACAGATATCGTAGTATCTAGTGTCGTGATAAGCGGCGCGGATGGAAAGGAAGGGAGTGAGAAATGCGGCAGGTTACCGGTTGTGAAGTCGACGACGCTGCGGTCGCACGCAGGAAATAAGGCGATGAGTAACGAACGTAATAGAGAACGAGCTCTGAGAATGGAATTGGATAGATCGATATCGATCGACTACATCGACATCGGGAGGGAAGTGTAGAGGAATCGAGGGGGTTGATGATTGGGGTGGTGCCGATGAATTGATTGATGGAGGACGGCGAGTGAAGATCAGAGAACATGTTGGTCTGGAAGAGCGAGCGGGATATTGAGGGTCGTTGCAGGAGTCGGTGCTAAGGCAATTTCAGGCTAGAGCAGGGATAGCGACAGGGGGCCAAGAGAATCCAGACTGTCAGCAGTTATTTATGCCGCGATGACGAACCCGTGGCCCAATCTCCTCTCAATAACCGACCTTGCTGAAATTGCTGCATGATTCATATCCATGACTAGATAAACACTCATAAAAACACTCATGTAAACTATAATGCCATTATCATGGAGGTTCTGTTTTGTTCTTCGTTTATTTCGTTTGTTTATTCAATCATTTCGGCGCACCCAGGATGGTTCGGGGGATGAACCTGTTTCCGCTCTCATGAACCACTTCATTTTTCCTGAGAGCCAGTAACAAAAATAAAAATCAATATCGACGCATCAGACATTGTGGGCCTGCTAAGGATGAAGAACAGAATACACATCTGGTATAAAATGAGTAAAGTCGCTGTGCCAACACTTCTTTGCCAGCTCGATTTATTCCTAACTTAACTTACCCCTTAAACCCGATGACCAACCAAATTGGTCATGTGATAGTCACGTGAAAACACTTCCTAGATACAATTTACTAATTTCCCATAAGGAGCGAATAGCATCTTCCAAGCTCATAAACAAACACGTGCGACGATGTTGTGCTTTCCTCCGGTTCGTGTTTAAGTTGAGTTTCGTCAGATGTCCAGTACCTGTTTTGCTGCTCAAATCTCACCAAGGACAGGTCTATGTGTCTATATCTGGAGATCTCACCTTGCTACAAACCAGTGATATGGAATTGCCATTTCTAATAAAGATGTTCATTCTTGATAGACTGAACTAAACCTTCGATGCGCTTTCATCTATTTGTTTGCATAATTACCTTGCGATGTCTCTAGCTTGTGCCACAGCGCGGGCGGAGTAGGGGACATTAGTGAAGACCCTGACTGTATTTTTAGAAGTTCAGCTCCACAAATCTGCCAAGACAAACGTTAAAAAAAAAGTTAATGAACTGCACAAGGGCCGTTGTAGAAATGCAAGGCTTTGCTAAGCTGCAGCTCACCATTACAGTAAAATAGTTAATCGATCAGCTACTTTAACAGTGTCTGCTCAACCTGTAGAGCCTTCGTTGCTGCAATGTCTCTAGAATCAGGGGAAATGTTGCGCTGACGAACACGTATTCATAATTGCTCGTAATGGATCCAAGGTGGAGGTCGATCTTTGTAGGGTTCTCCTGAAACAGCGGGCCGCTTTATGGACCAACGGGAGCCATCAAGTTGAAACTGCAGAGGATGTAAGTATGGAGCGACTCTTGAAAAGGGAGTGCAAAGGGGGAAATATCTTTCAAGAAAATGAAAATTTTCGAGGAGATCAATTCGTATCTCGACCTGGGCAAGATAATCGCCGTAAGACGACATCTCCCTTTCGGTTGAGGCGCAGGCGGGCTGTGATGCACTGGAGTATATTTACTTTTCGCCTCGCGCTCCTAAAACAGGCAACATCTGCCACAGTGCATCAGTGCTGACCTAAACACTAAGCCACATCAGAAAGACTAGCTGAGCCAACTCTCCTTAGGAATATATTGGAGATCTCTCCTCTTTTTTTCCCAATCCCTTCAACAATAACCTTAACCTTGGATATCGTCTCCAGGCCTCCTCGGGCTCAAACATCTCCTGGGAGCTCAAAGAGACAGGTGACGTCGACGGCTTTTTTCTGGTGCTGCTTGATTCCCGATCAACACCGCCAGCGACCTCCCGTTCACATTTTCCAACCACCATCTTCAGCTAAGACATTTAACCATCAACGTCAACGTCTTTCATCCTAGTATTAGTCTCATTTTGCCATCATGTCGCATCCCCAAGGCTATGATGAGCATTCGCTGCAGGATCTTCCACCTGCCTCAACTGTAAGCTACCTCCTATTAAAGCCGATTTCTTTGACATGATATTAATGACGTCTCTTGCCGCAGTATCACCTACCTCCACAGCACGAAGAAGAAGATGGCAGTCTCCCTCTTCTCCAAGAACCTGGCCAATATCCGCAACGATCGCCGTCTCCCGGCCATCCCAATCCATTTGATCACAGTGCCTTAGGAGCCGACATCAACAGGCCAGTGTCAACGGCATATAGTCTAACAGAGACATACAGTGTCCCTGGAGGCGGTGCTGCACCTGTACCATATAACAGCGAGTTTGGATATAACAACGAAAATCCATATGGAGGGCGTGCAGCATCACCTTACGCACGCTCTGAGACCGACTCTACAGAGGCATGGCGGAAGCGACAAGCTCCCGGTGGTGGTGGTGCTGGTGGTGGTCTTCGACGTTTTGCGACCAGAAAAGTAAAGCTTGTTCAAGGTAGCGTCCTGAGTGTCGACCATCCAGTTCCCAGTGCTATCAAGAACGCCGTGGAAGAGAAGTATAGAAATGATTTGGAAGGTGGCAGTGAAGAATTTACCCACATGAGATACACTGCAGCAACGTGCGATCCCGATGAATTCACGCTGAAAAATGGCTACAATCTGCGCCCTGCTATGTACAACAGACACACAGAACTCCTCATCGCTATCACATATTACAACGAGGACAAGATCTTGACGGCCCGTACACTCCACGGTGTTATGCAAAATATTCGCGACATTGTACACCTCAAAAAGTCGGATTTCTGGCACAGAGGAGGTCCAGCTTGGCAAAAGATTGTGGTTGCTCTCGTTTTTGATGGAATTGATCCTTGTGACAAAGAGACACTCGACCTTCTCGCAACTGTTGGTATTTACCAAGATGGTGTTATGAAGAAGGATGTCGATGGTAAGGAGACAGTGGCACATGTCTTTGAGTACACCACACAGGTGTCCGTAACTGCATCTCAACAACTCATTCGTCCACGTCCAGCTCCAGATGATGCCAACAACTTACCACCCGTTCAGATGATTTTCTGTCTCAAGCAAAAGAACAGCAAAAAGATCAATTCTCATCGTTGGCTGTTTAATGCTTTCGGACGAATTCTGAACCCCGAAGTCTGCATTTTGCTTGACGCAGGTACTAAACCAGGCCCAAGGTCTCTATTGTACCTTTGGGAAGGATTCTACAATGACAAAGATCTTGGAGGTGCTTGCGGTGAAATTCATGCTATGTTAGGCAAGAATGGGAAAAAGCTACTGAATCCTTTGGTAGCGGGTCAGAACTTTGAGTACAAGATCAGTAACATTCTCGACAAGCCACTTGAAAGTTCGTTTGGTTATGTCAGTGTGTTGCCCGGAGCTTTTTCCGCATACCGTTTCCGTGCCATCATGGGACGACCTCTGGAGCAATACTTCCACGGTGATCACACACTTTCTAAGAAACTAGGTAAGAAGGGAATTGAGGGAATGAATATCTTCAAGAAGAATATGTTCTTGGCCGAGGACAGAATTTTGTGCTTCGAATTGGTAGCCAAGGCTGGATCTAAATGGCATCTGAAATACATTAAGGCAGCCAAGGGAGAAACGGATGTCCCAGAAGGTGCTGCTGAATTTATTGGTCAGCGTAGAAGATGGCTGAACGGATCTTTTGCCGCCGGTATATATTCAATTATGCATTTCGGTCGAATGTGAGTGTAGTCCATTTTGGCAGAGACGACTGTTCTTTTCTAACGATCTTTCTTAGGTACAAGAGTGGCCATAACCTTATTCGGTTGTTCTTTTTGCATATCCAGTTGGTATACAACATTTTCAACAATCTTCTAGCATGGTTCTCTTTGGCATCTTACTTCTTAACTACCGTCGTTATCATGGACCTCGTAGGCAACCCAGTTGCGGCATCAGATACGACCGCTCCACATACGGGCTGGCCTTTCGGTAATACTGCAACACCCATTTTCAATACTATTTTGAAGGTTTTATATCTTGGATTCCTGATGATACAGTTTATCTTGGCCTTGGGAAATAGACCTAAGGGATCTAAAGTGACATACCTTATGTCATTTTGCGTTTTCGGATTGATTCAGGCATATGTCATAGTCTTATCAATGTACTTGGTGGTTCGTGCTTTCACCTCGCCGTCATCCTCAAAGATCCAGACCGATAGCGTCGGCGACTTCTTCAAAAGCTTTTTCGGTTCATCTAGCAGCGCAGGTACTGGTATCATCCTTCTCGCCTTGGCCGCTACCTTTGGTTTGTACTTCGTTGCGTCTTTCATGTACCTTGACCCATGGCACATGTTCACCTCCTTCGGCCAGTACATGTTTCTGCAGTCTTCATACATCAACGTCCTCATGGTTTACGCTTTCAGCAATTGGCACGATGTTTCTTGGGGTACTAAAGGTTCAGATAAGGCGGATGTTCTGCCTTCTGCACAAACGAAGAAAGATGAGGGGAAAGCAGTCATCATTGAAGAAATCGATAGGCCACAAGAGGATATTGATAGTCAATTCGAATCAACCGTCAAGCGAGCGCTTGCTCCTTACGTGCCACCAAAGGAGGACGAGAGCAAGACATTGGAGGATTCATACAAATCTTTCCGAACGAAGCTTCTGATCAGCTGGATTTCCATGAATGGTTTGTTGGCTTCTATTATTGTCAGCGACGTCTTTGATAAATTTGGATTCGGAGTAAGTATTTCCTTAAGTCTCACGAGAATAGGTTTTGAATATTAACAACCTTCTAGGACAGTGCTCAAGTACGTACTGCTCGGTTTTTCACAGTCTTGCTATACAGCGTGGTTGCCCTTTCTATGGTTCGTTTTATCGGGTGTATGTGGTTCCTTGGAGTATCAGGTATCATGTGTTGTTTCAAGCGACGCTAGTATTCCACTTTGGGGCAGAAACTTCTGTGGGAACGACGTGCACGAAACTAATAAAAAAAAAGAGCAGCATGGTGTGTTATATTCTCTTGGCTCCTGTATTTCAATAGTGGGAAACGGTTTTCTAAAGCTCTGTAACATGTGGACGCCTTGTATCTCAGCGAAGTCTTCATTAAGCGGACTTCCTGAAAGTCCCTATGACATTGTCCTTGCTTTTCTGAAAATCACTGCGATGGTGGCGTCTTTCTCTATTTTTAAATGTCATTGTAAAACGGCGAAGGCTGCTGGAATTCTTTTGTTTTTTAAAACCCCATTTATAGAAATTGAATACCCTATTCACTCAGTTGATCAAGTTTCACATTGTACTGCAGAGCTGTCGCCCCTCAACACCGATGTTAAGTCTAGTTGATATTGCTTCAAATCACTTGGTGGGCTAGATGTTTTCCGTGAAATAAAGCAGTTGTCTAGCTTTGGTTGGGGGACCTATCTGTGATATTGTTTCCTGTCTAGCAATATACTTGATATCTCCATCTTCATCTCCAGTCTGTCTGGGTCTTACGGACTATGACTTTGATTAGAAGACGACCTATCTCTTTACTTTTGAAGTTGTTGAAATTATCATCTTACAGGAGTCAATCTATGCGTCTAAGCCTTCCATGGCCATCTTTCTATGCAGAGAAATATAGCGTATTTGGCCTCTTGACTTCTTGCAATGGGAGCATGCTATTAGGCTTAGGGCAGGTCAGAAGTTGAATAGGCTATGTGTGGCTAGGAAGTTAATGGAGACATAGAACCTAAAGCAATCATTGTAGTATCTGTCTTGCTACTCTGTGTGGGAACGAATTGGATCACGGTTGATACAAGATCTATTGGCACACTCTAAGATCGATATATATCTAAACAGCTTCAACTTACTACAAAGTTGTGGTACTAAATATGCAGCTCTACTTATTTCTTCCATTCTTGCATGGATGCTATGTTGTGACCGTGAAATAAATACTGGCCACAACTCAAGTTCACTTAATCACAACCAGCCTTGATTTAACATCTTGAGCTTGACACCACCTCATCAAAAGACAGGACACAGCAAACACAATAGTAACACGTGAGCTCCATTACCACCACACCATAACCAACCGAGTCTATCTTTTTTAACACGCGTTTTAATTAGTTTATTAACACCCGTCATCAACAGCCGAAGAATTCAATATTGTAAACTAATCAGCCACAATTCATATTCTCCAACATTTCCAAATCCTCGGGAAACGGCTAAAGATGCCAGAAAGTATTTCCAGATTCAGTAAGTAGCACAAACAGCTAAGACCTAGGCCCATTTTAGAGCCCTTGAATATAACTATTGGTTTTTTCCCCCACATTTGAACTACTTAATTTGTTTCCTTGATGGGGATTATGTCCCATTCTGAACTGTTCATTTTACTGTGATTACTCTGCTTACGGACAAGGGCAATAATTGCAGCAAATAACGTGCCAGCAAAGCTCGGAGACTNGGGGGGGGTTTAGAAGAAAAGGTAGGGTGGATAAATTAGCACACACCCCTGGTGCTTGGAAAAAAAGAAAAGTGGGTGTGCTCATTTCCCGTCGCTTTTTCTTGGTTTTTAATATTGCCTTCTCTCGTTCTCACTGTCTTGGCAAATAAACAGGGAAAAAAACTAACTCTCTCCTGAAAATAAACGAGATCATATACACGAACTTACACAGTATATGAAAATACACGTGAAGTTTGTAGAAACATTGGAAAACAGTTCATCTGAAATTCAACTTTATGGTTATCTCATTTTATGCAACTCACAAAACGAAACCATCCTGTTTTATGTGCTCGCTTAATGCGCTGATCTTATGGCTTGGATTATGCATGTAATAATGCAAGAACCAACAAAAAGTCAGGTACCCGAAGTTAAATTACGGCAAAAACCAACTTATGCAAGATCGGCGTCAGCCGTCCCGTCAGCCCAAGAACTTGTTTGGGAGAGAGAGAGAGGAGAGCTAGATGAACTCGTGAGAATCGTAACTAAGGAGCCATCACCGTTTGTAACATCATACTTCTGTATTTACCTCCTCTTAATCCAATTAGGACAGTGACAGTGACAGTGACAATGATGATGACAACATTAAACTGCAAAAATATAAACCGCCACGAACAGATACATGGAAGGGNAAAAAAAGGAATGTGGAAATTACCTAGCGCCTTCATGGCCACTGCCCTCTTATCCGCCGAAAGATCCTATCTAAAGAAGAAAGATCTAATAATTAGATCAAGGAAAGATAGGAAAAGCCTAGTTCGCCGACGGCAAGAGTAGTACGGGAAGGCCTGGAACCAAACCCTCTATACAATACCACAGTACAGCAGGATACCAGTATCTCCAGCAGCCCGACTGACTGACTGACTGACCGACTGAAATCGCTGAAACACTGCGATATAAAACCGCATACGAGGGGAAGTACAGTACAGTACAGCAACATGTTTCGTCCAACGGCCCGAAGTTTAGTTTAGTTTCAGAAAACAAAGATTTGAGACGAACACCCTGAACGTCAGTGTTTCAAGAGCAAATCAATTTTTTACATCACAATTAACTGAAGAATCACCATATCACTCACACACATGCAAAGTGGAAAGGAAACTTAAAAAGATGGTATAGAACGTAAATATTATCCGCTGAGCCAAAACTTGAGCCTCTCCCCCAAAATAACGGAGTCAAAAAATTTCAAACTCTTTCCCGCTCGGACAATTTTCTCTTTGTTTGGGGGGGATTCGAGTTACATACATCTTGAAAAGCACAGTGAGATTGAGATATAGGAGTAGATAAAAGTAGTTTTTGAAGTGATAAAATTTTCCATATCTTCTCGAATGTCCCCTCCAAAGGGAAGCGAAAAAAAGCGTTGTTGCAATTATTCCATATTTCATAAAAGAGGCCCAATAAACACGCCCAACATTAAAGATCATTAGAGTCAAAAGAAAAAAATCTATAGACGTGACCACGAAGCGAACAATCCCCAAGGAACAAAGCAGCAGACCAAGTTTTTCAGGTGGAACAAAAGGTTGTAAGTTGTATTGAAAAGTAACCTGAACCGAAAGACGAGATAATCCTCCACTCAAGCCACCACAGGCAACCTCCTGTATATTNAAAAACTCTCGCGACACCTGAAGTGGACCGCACACTTCGGGGGATCAGGTATGCTGATTGAGTATGAAACACAGCAATGCTACATACAGCAACAAACAAATACAAGAAAAGGATGCGCAAGACCGTGCCATGCGTGGTCATCAAAGCTTTTTAACATATTGAACACTCGGAAAACAATGACACCATGGAGCAAAGCATTGAAAGACAACACCAATATATTAAGGAATCCCCGGAAGGATTAGTACCCAGAGTTTATAAATCATCCCCACAACACCCGATCCTCAACTCCCCCGTTGTCCAACCGCGCGACTCCCGCCATGAAATCACACCCAGTAGAAACCATCGTGTAACTCATAACAGTAGATTGTGCGACAGGAAGCACGAAGGGCGCTTACAAGATGTAAGCAGCGAGGCCGAGGAGACCAGCAAGGCCAGCACCGGAAGCAACGACGACACGGTTACCGCTGTTAGCTGGGAGGAATGGAGTGCTGGAAGCGCTTGGGACACCGGCACCAGTGCCAACAGCAACTGGAGCAGAGGTGGTGGCAGCTGGTGGAGCTGGAGCAGCTGGGCCAGTGCTGTTAACGTAGACTGGGGGAGCAGCTGGGGCAGATGGACTAAAATGAAGCAGGTTAGCGATTAGGTTCTTGGTTCAGTACGAGTTAAAATCAGTCGGGGAGTACCAGGTGGAGCAGTACACTGAGCTGTAGGTAGTAACTGGCTTGACAACAGTGCATGGGCAGTTGGTGATGGTCAAGGTGGTAGCCTAAAGGATTTAATTAGCAATTGATTCTAGTCGTTGTATACATATTCATGATGGTTGACAGCAGTCGAGTCGCGTCAGAGCTAATGCTGTCGAGCTGGTTTTGCTGTGTGCATTAAATCTGTCGTCTCCGAACCGCTGTCAAGCACCTTTGACTGCTGGTTGCTCACCTCAGAAACGGTGTAGGTAACGCCGTTGAAGGAGACCTCGGTGGCCTCAGGGCAGACGGTGGTGTAGGCAGTGTGGACCTCAGTTGTGTAGACAACGGTTCCGTTGTAGTGGGCGGAAGCACCAGCAACCAGAGCGGAAGCGGCAACGAAGAGAGTGGTGAACTGCATCTTGATTTGGTTTGTTGGTATTAGATTACTTAAAAAGTAAAATTGTAGGCGGGTTCTTAAGACTGAAAGATGGACGAAGGCGTTGATACGTTGCTGTAACGAATGTAAGTTGACTCGAGGTCAGAAGCGTGACTATAGAGATCGTGTGTGGGTAAGGAAAGAAGAGAGGACGGCGGAGGGAGCGGGCAGAGCATTTCTCTTATACCAAGACGGCGCACACAACAACGACTAGCAGGGGTGACACCGGCCCTAGCGTGCTCTCGACGAATACTTGACCCAGAGAGGCAGATGCTGCCCGATTAGGCATAGACGGGGGGATTGGGAAATGGCTGTACGAGCTGCTTTGGCTGGGGGTTGAAAAGAAGAGATGTGCTGGCTAGACTGTTCAGGGGGGGTTGGANCCCCCCCCGTTNGAGCACAGAAGGAAGATTGAACAGCACAATGCGACCGGAGATCAAATCCACAATAGGAGAGCCGATGATTGATTGATTACACCAGGCCTGCTTCATTGGGGGAATGGATGGTTCGTCTGACTTTTGCTGTAGGGTGTGCACAGCTTTAAACATCAAGCTGTTTTTCTCTTTCCTGCGACTTAGTGAGTGGTCTATATCCTACAAGTACAGTACAGTACAGAATTCAATAAAATCAAGACAAGTCAAATGTGCAAAAGGGATACAAAGTTTCAGATATTCTACACGGTCTTGTCAAAGTTATGAAAACTACAGCGCAGCGAGAGTTCAGCAAGAGGNTTTTTTTTAGCGCAACATAACACAGCACAGCACAACGGAGTCTTTGCTCCCCCATCCATCCTCAGCGTTTAGTTATTAACTTATCGTATTTGGATCATTAATAAGTCAGACTGTAAGATTGCCTTTGGCGTAGGGGGAAGGTCCAGTCCAAGTGTGCACCGCGCCGTGGCTGCTCCAATCTCCCTTTTCACCCAGCACTGATTCGCTACAGGCAATTCTGGGTGTGTGTCCTGACTCCTGTGCCTGGTTCCTTGTGCCTGACCGACCGAAGCCCGCGTCCCAATGCAATTCCGGCCTGGTCGAATCGCTTGACTGCTTAGCGAGTTCTTGGTCAGGGGGGCAAGGGCAACCGCTTGTTTTTCCTCTGTCATCCCTGACTAGCCCGTAAGCGGACTGGCGGACCCAGAAAGAGAGCTTGAGCACGCACTGGACTGCAGACGCCACCGCTCAAATTTCACCGTCCCTCAGATCCTTGTTCTCCTCTTTGCTCTTTGCTCCTTGGAGAAGATTATTCCGCCGCCATGTTCGCTCGATTTTGCCGTACTCTACTCTACAGAACTGTACAGTACCAGCGCGTATCGCGACCGTCCGATACGGGCTTGCGGAGGGGTGGCACATCAGCAGCGATTATTATTCAGCCTCTTGGCATCGGAAATACGGGCACGCCCCTCCAACACGAGCTGGGAGACAAAGGAGATTACCAGCTGCATCTGGTGAAGCCCTCATTCGCTGGATCGCTGGTGGCAAAAAGAGTCGCTGGAGACTGCTCGCCTGAGCTTCAGGGCCACATCTGTCCAAGTACTGCAGTGGTTTGGCATTTGTTTGACGCTGTTTGACACGGCCTAATTAACAGCACCACCAAAAGCACGCAGACTTTTGCTTCACGATTGATGCAGGAACCCGTGCAAAAGGGTGGGTCGTGCGCATCCTCTGGGGTTTTTATGTCAACATATTCACCTCCTAAGTTCCAGATCTCGACAGAAAAGAACCCTCACGACAGCGGTGACTGTTAACAGTGCTATGTTGTGCTGTGCTACCCTCGCGCTGGATCGTACACTCTGTGCCAGTGTGCAGATGTGATAAGACATCTCATGCACTCACAGGCGCTTGGGAGCTTTTTGGCGGCGGCTCCACCAAGCCAACATGCCATTCCAAGACATTTCCCATTCCTAAAAATGTCGTTCGATTAATCAAGTTCACCCATGATCATCCATGGGGCCTGGAAGTGATTCACATGTTCTGGAACGGGGGGATTGCGACTTCCTATCGTTCAATAATCCAGGGCATGAAATTAATCTTCCCGCAATGGGAAATCGGCCTCGTGTTGACGGAGCCTTATCTTAACGTCATAAGGCGTGGCCATGTGTCTTGCCAATCTACCCTTGATAAAGCCAGCTGGGGGCGGCACAAACGCCTTAAAGTTCTAAGTACTGTAATCATGTCGATAACAAAAAATTGGATAACAACAATACGGCCAGAACCAAAAAAAAAAATACATTAAATTATGTGTTGCCCATTTAGGCGTGGTCTACACGAGTGAGTGGAGCAAACATGTAATTTCCCCCTTTCCGTTAACGAGATTGAACTCTCGGTCCACCACCAAATCCGGCTTCGGCCCATCCCTCTCGTGTTCTGGACTGGTCGCCGAACCCAAGTCCGCTCATGGACCAGTCCTTGCATGTCCAAATATAGCTGCGCCGCATCAGTAGATTGGCGGGTGTGGACCCGAGGAACCTCTTGGCCGGGAACGGAGGATGGGGGAGATGGGGGATGGGTCTGTGGATACGAACAGAGATCTGAGTCAAAAAAGAAAAAGAGATATAAGAAATTACACGCTCGCATGCACGAGATGAGTGTGTCTGAGCGAGAGTGAGCAAAAAAGGGTTCGGTTCCGAGTCTAGGGGGAGGTTGTTCTGTCCTGCATGAAAACGCGCTCTGCTTTGGCTTACTTATTATGCTTACTTTATGCGCTTGTTTAGGACGGGACCTGCGCAAGCGGCAATCGTTTATCGGACGGCGAGTGCTGTGGAGGTTCCATTGCGACTGAACTGCAGTTTGCCTTGCCCACCATCGATTTCTTCATCGGTTTGCTCGAAATGTTTTTTTGTCGGCTCAACTCCTCAAATCACCATATCACTTTCCATATTTTGACACGATTTGATATTTCACATCTTTTCTTACGATATCGAGTATGGACCGTTTTGTGACAAGGCATGTTTTTTGATAATCAAACTTGTCGATCTTGCAACGGTATCTCCATGACACAACGGTAAGCCACATTCTCCGGATACCTGCAGCATTTTCCTCTGTTCGAAATATGGGGACCTCGAATTCTGCTTTTCATGGGGTTTAATTGCAAATTCCCATCGAGAACTCTCCACAATTTCTGTTTGTCAGGGTCACTGCATCGATGATCGCCGTTGCAACAAAAACGTTTTTGCAAGTGGTGTTACCCGTCGATTCGATGTCCTGTGGAATTGAAATGTCGTGAGATATGTTCCGAAGGTGCAGTGCTTCCGTAAGCGCTCCATATCTCGGGAGATCTCGTTCAAACGGTCTAGGCTTTCCTGCGTTTGTATTATTCATGAAGCTTAGATCGGCCTTCCACAGATCAGTTTCAAACTAATAAGTATGGCACTCGAAGGTCTGTGGACGAACGTTATATCTGAGCGCTCTGCTATGATGGCTTGATACAAAGTTGTACGTTCCCGTCAAACGTGTCCTTTTTTAAAAGTTTGGTGAGACATTGAATTAACTATGCAACCATATTGTTTTCTCTGGGGCTTCGCATTGTTGGCTCTCATCAACTCGTGGTAGGTAAAGACTTGCTTGGTGAAATACTTCAAATAGGACCCTCCTTTTCTATATACCTCAGAGCATCAGAAGAATCTTGCAAAGGAGGATTCTAATAAATCCAAGCCGACAATCATAAATTCATATATCCTGTACGCATGTTCAACTTTCGACGTCCTATATTGACAATGCAACATCAGGGCCTCATCTTCAAAAGGGAGATTGAACCCCCACCCCTCCCCCAACCAAAACTGTGGAGATAAACTATGAACTTTAATTCAATGTTCACATTCATATCAACTCAATCACAATTTGAATAGCAGCTACATCATCTAAGTCACGTGTATCTCTTCCCTCGAGCCGAAGCAGCAAGCTAGCGGTCACTCACCGATAACCGAGCTCAAATGGAAAGGCGGGGAAATAGTTTCCTGTGGAGGGCCAAACAAAACACAGAGCTTCATGATGACGCTCGCGCAGTACTTCCCTACGGATGCACTGCAGCGCCGAGGGGAAGTTATTTTACAACATAGTGTATCCGCAGTTTGATCGCCGATTCGGACGACACATCCGCGGTAAAAATCCACGAGGACAGCATAAAGAAGAGAGAGCTCGTCGCATAGCTATCCCCCAGATCTAGGTTCTTTCCCGGAACTTATTTCTCCACGGCCCTTCGACGTAATCCATGTTCTGGATTGGAACGCACTCAGCCTCTGTTTGTAACTTATCTTAAGACACTATAGAATCTTGGTTATACCTTTCTTTTTGTATATTTATCCCTTCTAGCGCATTTCTAGAGTCAAGAAGCAGGAAGGCACAATTGTGTTTTGTTTTGATGCCTTTAACCGGTACCTAGATACGATACAATTGATCAATTGGTAACACATCCAGTCTTCACAACCCGTCATCCAGAGCTGCCCAGCTTGGTAGCTTTCAAACTCTTCTCTCTCAAGACCTAGATTGCTAACTATCAATCCCAGACCGACAATACCACCATTCAACCATGCCTCCTCATCCACAAGACGAAGTCCAACACGCCTCTCTCACCTCTCCAGAGGCCTTCTGGGCACATCAAGCTTCCCATCTCCACTGGCACAAACCGCCAACATCAACCCTGACACAAACGACCAAGACACTCCCCAAATCTGGCATCTCTCATGATCATTGGGAGTGGTTTGCCGGCGGCGAGATCTCCACCTGCTATAATTGCGTAGATAGACATGTGATCGCAGGAAGAGGTAATGACACTGCTATTATTTGGGATAGTCCAGTTACGGGGAGTAAGAGGAAGTGGAGTTATCAGCAGCTGCTGAGTGAGGTGGAGACCTTTGCAGGAGTTTTGAGGGAGGAGGGAGTTAAGAAGGGAGATGTTGTGCTGGTTTATAGTGAGTGGATTTTTTCTTTCTTTTCTTCTTTTCCCAGTTGCTGGATATACGCATTTTCTACAGTTAAAGATACTTGCTGGGAGTAGCTTGGAACTTGTTATCAAGTTATAGTTTATGTGAGCTTTGGCAGCTAATATACATTTCTCAGTGCCTATGATACCTGCAGCTCTCATAGGGATCCTCGCAATATCACGACTCGGCGCCATTCATGCTGTAGTATTTGGCGGCTTTGCAGCGAATTCCCTAGCGCAACGGATTGATGCCTCAAAACCAGTTGCTATTCTCACAGCTTCTTGTGGAATTGACGGCGCTAAGCCACCAATGTCATATAAACCCTTCGTTAGAGAAGCCATTCAGCTCTCATCGCATAAACCAGAGAAGACCATCATCTGGCAACGCGATCAACTGCGCTGGGATCCGGTGGATAGGCTCGCTGGCGAGAGGACATGGCAAAAAATAGCCAGAAGTGCCGCTGGAAGGAATATCAAGGCCGACTGTGTCCCTGTAAAGTCAAGCGATGGTGTATATATTATCTACACCTCTGGAACAACAGGTCTACCTAAAGGTGTACTACGAGACGCTGCCGGTCATGCTATTGGCCTTCATCTCTCGATCAGTTATCTCATGGGCATACACGGACCTGGGGACGTTATGTTTTGCGCATCAGATATTGGATGGGTGGTTGGCCATTCCTATATCTTATATGCCCCTCTCTTGACTGGTGCGGCCACTGTCCTGTTCGAGGGCAAACCGATTGGCACGCCAGATTCTGGCACATTTTGGCGTATCATTGACGAATACAAAGTCAATTCGTTATTCACAGCTCCAACGGCATTGAGAGCCATTCGAAGGGATGATCCGGAGAATACAAAGCTCAAGGAGATAGGCGAGAGAGGTGGTCTGAAAACTCTACAAGCGTTATTCCTCGCAGGCGAGCGATCTGAACCTAGTATTGTGACCATGTATCAGGACCTTCTGACGAAATATGGCAAGGATGGTGCTTGTGTCATTGACAATTGGTGGTCTTCCGAGTCTGGGTCTCCGATTTCAGGAATTGCTCTTGTGCCCCATGCCGGCAAGGACCGCAAGACTGAAATCCGAGATACCAAGCCGCTGCCGATAAAGCCAGGGAGTGCTGGTAAAGCCATGCCAGGATTTGATGTTAGAGTCGTCGATGATTCCGGAAATGAGGTCGAGAAGGGCAAAATGGGAAATATTGTTCTTGGTCTGCCCTTAGCGCCGACGGGGTTTAGGACGCTCTGGCAGGATGAGGACAGATTCTATAGGGGTTATATGAGGAGGTTTAATGGAAAGTGGATTGATACCGGCGATGCTGGTATGATTGATGAGCAGGGATACATTCATGTCATGTCCAGATCTGATGACATTATCAACGTGGCTGCACATAGGTTTAGTACTGGTATGCTATGGCTCTTGCTTATCTCCTTGACTAGCTCCCCTATTTCTTCATAGCATGTGTATCTCTTACTGATTATCAATATTATAGGTTCAATCGAGCAAGCAATTTCTTCTCATCCAGACGTGGCTGAATGCTGTGTAGTCGGTATCCCAGATGACCTAAAAGGCCACCTCCCATTCGCATTCATAACCCTCTCTACACATGATCATCCTACATCCGCAATCCCTTCTGATACCCTCACACGTGAAATCCAAGCGCTGGTCCGCACTCAGATCG
Source organism: Scytalidium lignicola (assembly GCA_002812745.2). Lineage (NCBI taxonomy): Eukaryota > Fungi > Ascomycota > Leotiomycetes > Scytalidium > Scytalidium lignicola. The sequence goes on from NCSJ02000373.1 coordinate 18,302, forward strand.
GCGCTATTGCTTCTCTAGGGGGTATGATTCAGGGCAAAGGCATGATTCCTAAGACCAGATCCGGAAAGACGCTTAGGAGAGTGCTGCGGGAACTCATAGAGAATGCAGTGCATGGGGAGTTTGAGAAGGTGGTCAGTATTCCGGCTACAGTGGAGGATGCTTCCGTGGTAGAAGTTGCGAGGGCTAAAGTCAAGGAGTATTTTGAGGTAAAAGGTGCAGATAGGCATAAAGCTATAGAGACAAGAGCGAAGTTGTGATGAGGAGATGTGAATTTATATATATGTAAGCTAGAAGTAAGCGACGTTTGCAGCTTTGGATGAATCTNAAAAAATTAAATGGTATGTTGATATTATCACTTGATCTGAAGGATATCCTGTTTTATGTTAAGAGAGGGGCGAGGCTGAGAGAATGGCGTTGAATCCTGTCAGCCTTCCTGCATAAAGAAAAAAAAGAGCACCCCAAGAAACGTCTACTGGCCCACAAGGTTGTTATAAAAGACTGATCATAATAGATATCTACAAAATTAATTTAAAGATGTATAGCTTTTTAGAGAAAGATCTCATTCCAGTGAATATGACCTAAGAATAAAGCTCTTTCCTGCGCCACGCCATTCCGACACAATCGGAACGGGAGATAAGATTAGCTTCGCCTCCACCTGGGTTGCATCACTTTCCCGACTGATTATTCAAGAGTGACACACGGCAAATATACCCAGTCCATATATGTACTGTATTCGACACAATATATGTTTTGCGTTAAGAGATCCCCGCAACGATAATAGAATTCCTTCATACATATACGGAGATCAGTGGTAGAGAGCACCGAGACAGCGCATAAACAGTCACACATCGTTCACAGGAAGGAATAAAGGCACCGATCCTCGACCCCAACAACACAACACATTCCGCCCGAGACAACCACGCTCCTGAAGAGGAGCAGTTGCGCCGATCAAGATGTTGAAGATATGGTCTATGGTAGGTCGGGCTGCCTCTTTGCGCATGCCATCAGAACTGTCGTATATCCCGATCAAGGCTCCAGGATGCTGACGGAATGAACAGAAACAGAAACAGCAGCAGGCTGAAAATGCCAGCGCTGCAGCAGGCACAAGAAAGAAGAAGGTCACGGCTGCACAATTACGAGTACAGAAAGGTAAACAAAAACCAAACCACAGCGCTTGCATCTGCACCGTTCCGTTCCTCATCCTCAAGTCGAAAATACTTTTTACCTCAAACCATGACAATCATGAAACTAACCCAGCTTCTCTCCTTCCTGCAACAGATATTTCCGAGCTCTCCCTCCCCAGCACGATGAAGACCGACTTCCCGGACGAAGACGACCTCCTAAACTTTGTTCTGTCAATCGAACCCGACGAGGGTATGTACAAGGGCGGCAAATTCTACTTCAACTTTGCCATCAACCAGAACTTCCCGCATGACCCGCCCAAGGTGAAATGCACCCAGAAGATCTACCACCCGAATATTGATCTGGAAGGGAATGTATGTTTGAATATCCTGAGAGAGGATTGGAAGCCTGTGTTAAATTTACAGAGTGTTATGATTGGGTTGCAGGTGTGTGATAAGATCTTCTTTATCTTGCTCTCCCTTTTTTTCTCTTTCTTCTTCGTCAGGGAATGGGTGGGTTGGCAGAAGATAAGGCGTTGGTTCACTGACTTGGTTACATAGTTTCTCTTCCTTGAACCGAATGCTTCAGATCCACTTAACAAAGAAGCAGCAGAAGACTTACGATCGAACAGAGAGGGCTTCAAGCGCAATGTGCGGTCCGCGATGGGGGGAGGGATGGTGAGGGGTCAGACTTTCGATAGGGTCATCTAGATAGATAGATGGGGCTCGTCGAAAGAACGTATATGGGTGTGGATGTGGCTTGGGCACAAGAAGATGCACATACCTAGAATTGCACGAGCATAGCGGCATAATGAGGCGTTGATATTCGGTGTTCTCTGGAAATACGATACACTTTTACAGATTACAATACGGTCTCGTGCCTAGAGCATCCAGCTGTTGTACTAGAATCCCTTTTGGTTATTGGGAGATCAACCGATTCAGTACTTCTCCATGTCCTTTTCTTTTTCTCTCTATAAACTAGATCAGTCGCACAGGAAAGAGACTATCAGTTAGATACTTTGTATCCAGGCCGAATGATTAAATGACTCAACAATATTTGAAAACTGCTGTATGTACCTCTATTTTCCAATCCAATGCGACCTGCACGTGCCGCGGAAAACCCAGCCACCCCACTTCAACTAGAGCTACCTGCTTACCCCAAAGTTTCGGCCTTAGGCGGTCCGCATTTTTTCCATCCGGTCTCGGCAGAAAGCTCCAACTCAAGATTTTATTGAAGAGTCACACCTTTCCCATCATTCTTCCCAATTCCTTCAACACACCCCACTCCATCACATAAAATGGCCGCCAGAACATTCTCCAGAGCTCTCCGCTCCCCATTGACAAAGCAATTGAGCGCTCCTGCTCGTCGCACTTTCGTTTCTGCTCTCTATGCCTCCTCCAGACCAGCTGCTCGTGCTGTCGCCGGCGGAGCTCAACAGCAGGTTCGAGGGATGAAGACAATTGACTTTGCTGGCACAGAGGAAGTTGTCTATGGTATGTTCTAGGCTTCATCTCTAAAAGAAGATACAATAGCTAATAAGAAACTTCAGAGAGAGCTGACTGGCCACCATCCAAGCTCCAGGTATATAATTGCGCCACACCGCCAAGTAAAATGTTTTTTGCTTAACATAAATCTAGGAATACTTCAAGAATGACACCATGGCCATCATTGGTTATGGATCGCAAGGTCATGCCCAGTCCTTGAACATGCGTGACAATGGCCTGAACGTCATTGTTGGTGTCCGGAAAAACGGCCAATCGTGGAAGGACGCTCAGCAAGATGGCTGGGTTCCAGGCAAGAACCTTTTCGAGGTCGACGAGGCCATCTCCAAGGGAACCGTCATCATGAACTTGCTCAGTGATGCTGCCCAGAGTGAGACGTGGCCTCATATTAAGCCGCTGATCACCAAGGGAAAGGTAAGCGAATGTCACCATGTCCTAGAGTATATGAAATTTGAAGCTCATTGCAATAGACTCTCTACTTCTCCCATGGTTTCTCCCCAGTCTTCAAGAAGCAAACCAAAGTCGATGTTCCAGAGGATGTCGATGTTATCCTCGTTGCCCCCAAGGGATCTGGACGAACTGTCCGGACTCTCTTCCGTGAAGGTCGTGGTATCAACTCCTCCATTGCCGTCTTCCAAGATGTGACTGGCAAGGCTAAGGAAAAGGCCATTGCCATGGGTGTTGCCGTAGGAAGTGGTTACCTATACGAGACCACCTTTGAGAAGGAGGTCTACTCCGACTTGTATGGTGAGCGTGGTTGCTTGATGGGAGGTATCCACGGCATGTTCTTAGCACAATACGAGGTCCTCCGTGAGCAAGGCCACAGCCCAAGTGAAGCTTTCAACGAGACCGTTGAGGAGGCTACCCAGAGCTTGTACCCATTGATTGGTGCTAATGGTATGGACTGGATGTACGAGGCTTGCTCCACCACCGCCCGTCGTGGTGCCATTGACTGGAGCAGTCGCTTCAAGGATGCTTTGAAGCCAGTGTTCAACGAGCTGTATGACTCCGTTAAGACTGGAAAGGAGACCCAGCGATCGCTCGACTTCAACTCGGCACCTGATTACCGCCAGAAGTTCGAGTCTGAGATGCAGGAGATCCGTGACTTGGAGATCTGGAGAGCAGGAAAATCTGTCCGGTATGAAATCTATAAATTCTTTTTAACTAGTCCCAATTGCTAACATTTATCCAGCGCTCTCCGCCCAGAGAACCAAAAATAAGGTGTGGATTGGAAAATGGGATTGTGCGGAGGCTGTTGTTGTTGTTTTCTGATATAGGAGTAAACCTTGGCGAATGTAATATACTTTCCTCCCTCGCTGGAGACTCGGTATTTGGAATTGCTAAAAGTTTATGCCTTTTGAATATCAACGCTGTTTACTGGCTCTTAATTATTGATACTTCGAGATTTCCTTCCGTAATCGGCAGGATTAGACGAATAGTAGATGACGAGCTTTGGAGCCCAAATCCATAAACAAAAGTACACTTGAACTTGCACTAAAACCATCTTACAGCCTCAATTACTTCCCTTCACACTCTCCCTCTCGCCAATCAACCCTTTACAATGGCAGACATCTCAACCTGCCTCCCTCTAACCCGTTCCTCTGTCCAAGAAGCTCACAAGATAGTCAAACCGTACATCCACTACACCCCACTTCTAACAAACAAGACTCTCACAGCTCTTGCCTCAACACCTCGAACCCCAGCTGAGCTAGAAGGTACATCATGGGCAGGTCGTGAACCAGCGAAGCCCAAAATACGATTATGGTTCAAGTGCGAAAATTTTCAAAAAATAGGAGCGTTCAAGGTGCGGGGCGCATTCCATGCCTTGACAAGGCTGATTGCAGAAGATGGGTGGGAGGCGAGTGGAGGGAAGGAGAAGGGGGTTGTAACTCATAGTTCGGGTTAGTTGTTTCNTTTTTTATTATTGCATCTTGTCTATTTTCTCCATTCTTCAAACTTTATTCTCTCTTTCTTAAATCTCTTTTCTTAAAGAAAGTTTTGAGGAGTCACGATTATGTAGTCGCAAGGCTGACAATTCTCTCTTCCGCCATGACAGGTAACCACGCCCAGGCTCTTGCTCTCGCTGCTCGTACAATGGGTATCCCAGCATACATCGTGATGCCTACGATATCTACTCCTACTAAAATAGCTGCAACAAAAGGCTACGGTGCTAAGGTCATTTTCAGCGGAAGCACGAGTGTGGAGCGCGAGGCCGTCGTAGAAGAGGTTATCAAGGAGACAGGGGCAAGATTAGTACCACCATATGACCATCCCGATATTATGTTAGGGCAGGGAACGCTAGGGTTAGAGATGCAGGAGCAGGCTGAGAGTATGATTGCCGGAGGAAAGTCACAGGATTTCGGCAGCCTAACAGTAATACCTGATGGTGATGCCAGCAAGGAGAATAGTGAGGGGAAGAGAAAGGGATTGAATGCTATAATTGCTCCTTGTGGAGGTGGCGGCATGCTTTCTGGTGTAGCACTCAGTTGCGAAGGTACGGGCATCTATGTATTTGGTGCGGAGCCCGAATTCGAAGGTGCAGATGATCTCAAACGCGGTCTTGAAACTGGCAAGAGGATAGAACAGGTCAAGACTCTCACAATCGCTGATGGGTTACGGACACCAGTTGGCGCTTACCCTTGGAGTGTTCTCAGCAACAAGAAGCTACTCAGGGGTGCATATAGTGTCACAGAAGAACAGATCAAAGCTGCGTTAAAGTTAGTCTTGGAGAGGATGAAGGTTGTTGTGGAGCCTAGCTCCGTTGTAGGACTTGCTACGGCGTTGTATAATGAAGATTTTAGGAAATTGGTTGAGGAGGAGGCAGGTGAGGAGGGTTGGGACTTAGGAATTGTATTTAGCGGAGGGAATATCAGTATGGAGGCTCTCAGTAAGTTGCTTTGAGCTGTTGAAGGACATTTGGTGGACGTTGAAACCGGGAATGTTGCTATATAATGGCAGCGAGCAACCATTTTTTATGTAGACCAGCTCACGATTGTGAGTAGTGAAGGATATGAGGGTATAGATTATATATTTCGGATCTCCTCAAGCTGAATAATCTGAATTAGAGATATATTTATCCCAGGACGTCATATATCAATTGATCGATCAGTCTTAAGCCACCATATATCTCCAATGACTAGTCACATTTGTGACCATGTAACTTTGCTCGGTGGTTTTGAATTTTACTGTAAATCTGTCGCTTGAATAAACAGCTCAGGATCAATTAACATGTCTTATGGTATTTCAGAAACAAATTTTGTATCATTAGTCCAAATAGATCCTATTTCAGAGGTGTATTTATTCCCGACTCATAGAATAAATTTAGCAGATGACAATAAATTTCAGATTAAACCATATTAGAAATATTTCTCAAATATGTGGGCTCTTTATCTGGTATTCTCGGCTATGGCTTGTTTGTTCTCTCATATGGGATTGTGCTGAGGATAGTCCTAAAATCTCTATATTATTAAAAAAATTCCAGACGAATAGCATCGAGTATCTAGTTCTAAATATACGCCCCTGTAAGTTTCAAACCTTGTCTATGAAATTATATCTCGTGATACGCGTGAGTAATATGAATTTTATGGAGTACGTGGCTGGTGGCGAACTACAGGTTTAATTTGAAGTCGAAGTTTAATATTTTAGTCTTGTTCATANTTTTTTCTAGAAGGAAATAATATGTAATTATTCAACCTAACTTACAATACTATATCAACCATTCTAGCACAGTACCAATAGTATACTCAATTACTAATTACATAAACTATCACGGAAGAAGAATCTCACGTATCAAGTAAATAATGTTTTGGAATTGGTTTCTTGAAGGTGGTCATGACGAGTTGGAGGCTATGGTTGAAAAATATTCTGTGACATGCCAGATAACCATACAAACCTCCAATTAATTCTTCAAAATAGCCTTATATGCCTTATATGCCTTGTGACAAACTGTACAAAGTATCGTGTCATTCTCTCCATGTTAGTGTAGCCTGCTATATAGTTACTAGCGACCCCGAACCAACCATCGCTCGCCCAGTGCATTCCTATATAACTCCAAATAAGCAGTATCTCGCAACAACAAAAGGCGCCGTTATGGTATAATGGTCAGGACAAATTGTTGTTCTAGGAGATGGACAGGGAAAGTAAATCTAATGTATTGATGTGCTTGTCACTGACATTAGTAGAGATGTAGAGCATACAGGCTCGAACTCTTTTGTCAATCGATATATTTTTTTCTTTTCTCAATAATTATCTTCTTTGTGAGGCTATTTATTATTATTTTTCTTCCCTTCGAAAAGGGCAAGATAAGACATAAGATGCTGGAGTAGGGAGGTGCAAGGAACTAGGTATGAACATAATGACATATCTTCATTTTCATTTCCACTAGCCAAGTAGAAGGTATTAGCTGTAGCCAAGGACGAGCAATTCTCAACATAAACATCTAAAGGAAAAACTCTAGCTGACTTCAATCAACTCCATTCATAAGCAAAGAAGATTCCCATATCAACAAAGACACCTAAATCCCCCACCCGTCATAGATACATAATGTCATAAAACACATGATTAGACACCAATAATCTATTCTCCTCTTCCTCTATGAGCGCCCATTTTCTCAATCGAACTCATGATTCCACTCCTCGTCCCCAATCCACTGCCACGTCTCGAACTACCACTTTTGGTTCTCTCATGGCCAGCAGCAAAGGTGCCACGTCCTATCCGGCTTTCTCCTGGAGCATGGATACCGGATATGTTAGTTGGTGCTCGAAGACCTGATGCTCGGGATATGCTTCTACGGAGGTTCTCAGCGACTGCTGGTTGAGGTTGTGGTGGAGCAGATACTGTAGCTGTGGGTTGGCCTGCTGGAGGAGCTTGATCCATGTTGGCAAGCATCTCGTCGAATGCTGCCACTAAGGGGATCATCTCATCAACAGCCGTTACCAGCTTCCCCTTCTCAACCCTCTCCTCTTGCAAGAGTGTACGAAGATCATCGTTATCTCTCTTCACGCTCCTAACCTCTTCCGTAAGCCCATCTACCTCCGCAACTAGCTCCCTCATCCTGGCGTCTTTAGCAGCCTGCTTCTCTCTATCCTCTGCCGATTCAACTGGAGCCTTAGGTTCTACCTTTGTCAATGTTGTATCACGCTTAAGCTCGTCATTTTCTTTAGTAAGCTCCTCCACACTAGTCTCCAGTTCCTTCACCTTCTTCTCCCATCGACGCTCGTAGCTCTTCTTGAGAGCAGCAACCTTAGATTCATGCTTCTCCTTGTATAACGTGTGGAGTTCCCTCGAGACTTTCTCTACTGCCAGCTCGACGGTCTTCCCTCCACAGCTGCATTCACCAGAGTTCTTCTCCTGATTGGGCTCCGGCGAAGGTGAGGGCTTCCCTGCACGCATGGCCGCTATTTTACTTTCAGCTTCCTGTGCCATGATTTCTGCAGCCTCTCTTCTTCTCTCTGCTTCCTCTAGACGCCCCTCTAAATCATCCCGTTCACGTTCTCCGTGTAAGATCTCTTCCTTTACATTTCGTAGGACGGACTCCATTTCCCGGCCTCTTTGTTCCCATTGTTCTTTTTCAGAGGCGAGTTGCTCTTTGATAGCCCTATCTTCCCTCAATTGCTCCATGCATTCTCCAACACGTTGCTCAGCATCTCCTACAGCGGTTTTTAGAGATTGGACCTCCGCATCCTTGCCACTTAATGAAGCCTTGAGACTGCTAATCTCAGAAAGGAGATTCGACTTGAGACTCTCAAGTTCTCGTGGTGTTATGGAAGGCAAACTTCGAGGGGTTGGCGCAGGAGGAATATCGAAGTCAAGGAGATTTGACATGCTGTTACGAGATGGTGTTGCACCATGTTGTGCGTACCACGACATATCAGGCATATGCAAGCCCTTCGTAGCAGACATCCTTTTCATTTGTGACCTTTGGCTATAGGAAGATAAACCCTGGAGTTGCTCTGTGAAATCAAGTAGGTTTGTGGTATCATTTGGGTCTCTGTTGTCATCGACTTTGCTGGCTCGAGGTGTTGGTGATGGGGTACGATTTGTTGGTCGTCGGGCGGTGGCAGGTGTATATATCGAGCTCCTTCTCGGAGTTGGGGTCACAGAAGAAAGTTTGCTAGGAGTGTGTCCAATCTTCGCAAACATCGTCATATCAGGCACTGCTGAAAATGCGCTGAAGGTGCTCACAAACGTGTCATCAATACCCGTGGCAGTATCATTGAAATCATTATTCGCTCCAACGCTTGTCAACGTATCATCCATAGTGCTGTCTTCAGCGCCATCTTTGTTACTAGCTTCATCCTCTAAGATCTCAATCGCTTTTGTCAGTCCCTCGTTGTCGCGTAGTACCTCGTGAATGCTTAAAGACCTCTCAACCCTCATAGGCTGCCTTTCTGGAGAAGAAGGCTTAACGGGGAACCTCTTATCTGGAGCAGACAGTTTTCTTGGGCTGTTTACTCGTTCTGCGAGCCTCCTGGGAGACTGGATTTCAGAAGTAACGAGGGCAATGCTTTTTAGAGGTTTCAACATGGTAGTAACGTCGCGTTCTGTTGTTGGACTTCTGACAGTGGACCTTGCTCTCACACTCGGCGAGATATTCTCATCAGAGATGCCATTGAGGAATGGCGAGCTAGGAGGGCCATTGCTTTCTGTTTCTGAACCCATTTCTGTTGTGTATCGAGTAATTTCGTAATCTTCGTAACGTGAATTTGATTGTGTTTTCTCCGTACTCCGCTGTACGTTGTGTGATATTGGAGATAAAGGTGTGCTCATTGTAACGACCTAACAAGAGGTCGAGCTTAGTTTTGAATTTAGTTATGAACAACCGAAGAAAAAAAAAAGCGACAACCCTTTTCGGTGTTAAAAAGACGTAAGCTTTGGTTGATGGTGGTTGTCGCAAGGGTCGGATAAAGGTTGTTTTGTTTACATCGCTAAGCGCAACCGGGTCCATAGCAACGGTCCACTAGATGTAACATTTCTTCCTTGCAAAAACTGACGAATATCTGTCTGGGGTACTTCAATTATCTGCATCATTCATGCTCATCTAATCTATCATAAGGGACATTAACATAAACTGTGAACCCCAAGGCCTCATGTTATGCAACCATCCCAATGCAGTGCGTATGTCTATCCTTATGCTGTCCTGTGCCTTGCCTTTGCCTTTTCCCCTCCATGCAACCGATGCACAGCCAACCCTAATGAAAACCTATTGAATAAAAGAATAAAATCGTACATACGAATCACAACGTCTGAAGGCTATTTCGCTACCATGCTACTGAATGTCGGTAGAGCCTGTCGACGTAGAAGAGCCAGCCTTCTTGAACATGCTATAAACGCTCTGCTGGCCCTTCACCGCAGTTTTAAGATTTGAGAACTGAGTTTCCTGAAGTCTATTTCCTGCCTTAATGCTCTCAAGAACCCTAACCCGAAACGTTAGCCTTTGTATAAAAACCAACAAGAGATAAAAACAAAAGCCATACCACTCCACACCAACATATTTCACACTACAACCTCTAATCCTCCGAATCTCTTTCTCAATCTTACCGCCTGCCAGACCGCCACCAGCGCCATCGATCTTGGAGCCATTTGGTCTCCCAAGGATAACATGAGTTACCTGCCTCCTTCCAAGGTGAATTGCCAAACGCGCTCCATGCTCGGCAAGAAGTTGCTTGAGCCTGTGATCCGAGACCAGAGGGTAAGTACTGCCATTGACATAGACCACCAAGCCCTCGAAGATGCCTCTATCTTTCCTCCCTATTTTTTCTCTTTGTTCGCCTAAGCTCTCGCTCCTTCTTTCGTTGTTCTGTGCATCATCCCTCGGCCTCTCTGCGGTCGAAATATCAGCTCAAGTCTCAAAAAAACACAACCCAGCAAAAGAAAACATTTCCATACATTGCAGAGGCCGCCCCCCCAGAAAATAAAAGACAGAAAAAGAAAAGAAAAAGGGAGGGNAAAAAAAAAAAGGAGACCATAGACGTCATTGTACACAAGATCGCAGTACTCACTCTCAACAATCTGACTCCTGACGTCTCTCTTCCCAACCAGCATCTCTGCAATACTGACACTCTGCTTCTTGAGCGGCCGTGCTCCTTCATCGACCTTCTTCTCCCTGAGACCAGGAGCCACGTTCCCGGACCGCCGATCAACACCATCAAACAGCCTCTTCCCTCCTAGCCCACCGCTCTTGAACTGACTGTCCATCTTCATCACGCGGGTCTGCCTCCATGGTATGGTACCGACGGGCTTGTATTCAGCCCTCTGATGGCCCGTAGAAGCCGAGTTCCAGGCGTCGAAGTGGTCACCGTGCACCGGGAGTGCAGCTCGGGGGAGAGGAGGATGTTTCGGCAGTGGAGCCATGAGAATGGACGATGAAGCTCAAAATCGAACTCTCATTTGTCCTGTTCCGGTTTCTTTCCTTCTTCTCTCTTTTTGTTTTTTCTTCTTTTTCAACCCCCCTAGCACTCGGGCCCCCTCCCATCTGACGTCGTCGAGCAGCTGCTGCAACTCTGACCTTTTTGATTTGTTTTGAGGATCTGTTTATGTCGGTTCCTGCAGATCAGAATGTATGTATGTCAAGCGTCTAACGCCGTTGCAGTCAGCCAGCCCCTAGCTATCCGTGCTGTATGTCTCGCCCTTTTCTGATGGGGCGCTGGGAGGGACATGTGTTGTTAGATACAGGAGACACATGCTGCTTGCTGCATGCAGAACGGTCATTACATGACGCTTGTGTTTGTTTTGTTGCCCATCATCGTACTAGTTAGTGGGGCTAAAATAATTGGATACACTTATTTTCTCTGGCGCGTCAGCGCGGACGCGGTTGTTAAGCTTCCAATCCAACAACCCCTCATCTTTGCTACTCCAGCCGCTGGGACTGGTTGGCATGGCAGAGAGGATAGTTGGGTATGTTCAAATGAAGTAATGTCATCACGTGTAGGACATTAGCGTATTGCATCAAGCCAAACTCGCTCGATTTAATAATGTCTTTTCTTATGTAGAAAGAGATAGAGTGAGAGGAGAGGAGAGAGAAAGAGAGAGACATGAGATGGGCCGAAACGGTCAATCAACGAGGAGGGGCTGAACACCGATTACCAATAGTTGCCCTTCGGCTTCAATAATTTACAGGACGTGAGATAGCTCTCTCATGTGCGACGTTGGCTCAACTCACCTCCTTCGCCATATCTCCTCTTCATAACTACTAAAACAATCCTTTCCGTACTTACAGATAAAACACGAGAATGATAGTTCATAGTCGATTTTTGCTCGGCGTTGAGAGAAGTACCGGTAATCCCAAAAAAATTTCCCCTCCATCGGCCTTTCCATCGTTGATTCTAATTCTTCGGACCCGCCGCTATCAACCTCCACCCCAAAGCACCCCCCCCTAACGGTCAGCCTGCCCCTCAATGGATCTGGGCCCCATTTTGCCACCCGAGAGAGGAGGGGGTTTCCCAGGGTAGATTTTGCAAGCAGCTTCCAATGACTTTTTCAATTTTTCACTAGTAAAGTAATAAACAACGAAATATAAAAGAAGATTTAACATCGGCGATGAAATGAAAGAAGAAAAAAAAGGGGGGGGGGGGGGGGGGAGGGATGAAGAGCGGGGATTTGGTTTCTCCGTGCCATCCCTAGCTGTCTGTCTAGATAGTTAAAGGAAAAATAGGAGGGGAGCTTACTTAATTAACATGGTTGTCAATCGATGTCATCTAACATAAGGCTTTCCCCTCCCATCGATCTAAAGTAAAGTGCCTGTACTGTACATATACCATACATACATACATACATACATAGACGTACATACGTACATATGTGCGCTGTGAGATGCACAATGCAAGAACCCGCTCGCGCCATCGTCTGCTCCGCGTGCAGCAGCAGCAGCAGCAGCAGCAGCAGCAGCAGCAGYAGCAGTAGCAGAAAACGGAGCTTTTCAGCGGCCTTGCACTTTTTTGCTCTTAGCACCTTGCCACTCTTGCTTTTGGTGAGGGAGGGGGGGGTGGGAAAGCGAAGGGGGGTCNAGATCGAGAAGGGGGGGAAAAAAGGACAAAGCAACTTAACGCACGTATGTCGTGCTGCTTGCTTGCTTGCTGCTGGTGCTGATGCTGGCTGCGGTGCGCTTCAGCATTAACTTATGCATGGGGCTGGCTGCGGTGCAGCTGAAGGGTTTGGTTTGGAGCGAACATCGTTACAGGTAGAGTACCGTACAAGTAACTTAACCCCTTATCTAAAGAGAGACAGAAAGCAAAAATACTGTTTACATCTTTTGCTGTATGAGAAATAAATTTGTTAGATAAATTGGATGAAGATCATTATTTTCCTGGGATGACTGTGAGTTTTGCACAAAATTGCACGCTATCTGATCCGATAGTGGAAGTGTACTATTGGCAATAATATTTTGGTTGCTTGTTTTTTTCNTTTTTCTTCTTCTTCTTCTACTAGGGGGGAGGTTATTAATCCCTCATCGTCATTACTACTTCCTGTTGACTGTAATTAATTATTCGGCGCCTAAAAATTACTTGAATAGAGCGAACCTTTTGGGAAAGCTTGGACAAAACCAAAAAAAAAGAGAACACACAACAAGGATTTACATCTAATTTACTTCCTCGCCGTTGAATGTTGCACAGCAAGGATTCACTTGATTCGGATGCAATCTGCTCTCGAAGGAGGTGATTTGTACGACATGCCCGTTGCAACTTTGGCCGGGCATGACCAAGATAGGTCCTGTATGTTGCAACGGGAGTATCCGCGCCATCTCTTGTGGTCCAAGAAAGAGCCTCCGTCACACTTTCGCAGTCGTACAGTATTACTTTGCCTTGGTATTCAATTAATTACTCTTTTGTAAAACCATACCGGGCTGCGTCTCATCACGCCATGTGTAGTCGCATTTACAATACTGTACTGTACTGTACAGTTACTCTTCCTGAACTGTGTGAGAGCCTAGGAGGCTGGGGACACAAGACCTCGGGAGATCCTGGCGCGCTAAAGAGAGAAGAATTCCTAGCCAGTCACGGCTTGTCCTTCCTTGCTGGGCCCTTTTGACTTGACTCCTCTTTTCCTCGAAATCCTTCCATGGTTGCGATCGGGCTTAGCGCCGTCTGTTCTTCAGCCCGGGGCACAGAAGTAGAACCGAACTTTGCCAAAAAAAACATTGAAAACTAAAAAAAAAATCAAAATAGAGTGTGTTGATTATGTGAGAGAGAGAGACATGCATGTTTGACTGCTGCATCATGACCGTATGGTGCATTCCCGCGATGCTGCAATCTCGAGATCTGGGTCCGTGGCGCACGATTGGGGGGATGATGATTCAGCAAAGACAAGAAAGAAGGAAAGAAAAAAAAAAGGAAAAAAAGATACGATACCCGTGATGCTTGATGCTTGACGACCACCACCATCACCCGTGCGAGTTGTTCCGCGTCGTGGGGCACGTAAGGGTTTCCTGGCAGAGAAGAGCGGTGTAGACAACGCTAGTCGCAATCCGGCTTAGCCCGCTCAAACTTATCGTGACCAACTGATTGTCGGATGCCACAGTTTAGTCAAAATAGATTAATCTTGTGGATGTTCGATGGGGGAAGGGAACCATTCACATTCGCTCTCCGGGGCGGTGGCCGATTGCTCGGGATACGGTATAATCTGTCGTTCCTTTTGCCTCTCCTGGATCCCTTTCTCCTTCGGGTGCTGACTGGACTGGCACGACTGGGCAAGTTCTATTACTGTACAATACTTCCCGGGAAACCCTGCTGGGGATGAGCTGGGAGCTGGAGAGCGCTTGGGTTCTGACCGAAGGTCGAATGATTGGCTGTATCCCTCTCTCTCCCCTCTCTTTTCTTGGACTCGGTGAGTACGTCAGCAGCCACCGTCGGGAAGCAGTGGTCATGGTGGTGCGGGAAAGAGACCTTTCAAGATGTCGTGCGTTAATATCTGTAGGACATCTGATATGCCTATGCTGGCCGCGCCACAGAGATGGGAGAGAGAGTCTCAGCCAGGCGCTGTACAATCCTGGGAGATACGTACAGCAAGGACGACGGACCGTTTCCCGTGCGTGCAGTCAAGTCCATTCAAGCTGCGATTTGGGTCCTGCCCTACGAACCACACTGGGAGCGCTTATGGTTATTGTTGGCTGTGCGTTCTTCCAGCACAGCACCGTGCGGCGGCGACCTGGGGTGGTGCTGACCGGATGGTCCCGGCTATTCTCCGCTTTGGGATTGTTCCTCCTCGCAACCCTCCAAAACGGGCCAGCGTGCCAGCCTTGTTCAAGCCTTGTTCAACGAACGCGCCTGTTGCTGGTGCTTCTTGGAAAGACAGTAATCATTAGCACGAAAAGGTAACGGGGAAACAAAATAACTAAAAGTCTCTTGGTCGGGGCCGACATGGGACGGCATCAATGTGCTCCCGGGTATCGTCCCCCTGTGCTGCGTTTCTTCTGCTGGGCACGGCTAAAGCTTGACCCTAGACGCCATTCTTGGGGTTATGGAGGGGATCGGGTNGTGTGTGTGTGTGTGTGTGTGTGTGAAAAGGGTGACACCAAGGAGCGTTTCGTCGACGTGGTTACTGATGATTGGGGTAGCGAGACTCGGCCGTTGGCTCACATACCACGATCGTCACGCTGACCAGTGGGCTCTGGGTGTTGATACGTCCTCGTAGAAATGAGCTGATTGAGTCTGGACCGTCCTGAGATTGCACGTCGGTTTTGAATTCTGCTCTCTTTTCTGCCTTGTCTAAAGTCTGCTTGCTATACCCCTCACCTCAGCTTGGATACAATTTTTCGATCGTGCCCACATCGAATCCCGTCTCTCTCTTGCCTCAGGCGACAACGACAAGCGCATGAAACGTGCTAACAATCCATGCGCAAGCCATCGGTTTTCTGGGCCCATGAAGCCCGCCCTGATTGGATGGGTCTAATCTGCGCGTAGCCGCTCTGCATATGCAATGCAAGTGCTCTGGCGCACAAGAGCAAGCTAGTTATTGCTGGCTAGTCAAGAGGCTGCAGGGACCACCGATGTGTTGGAGTTTTTCTCCATAATTTACATGGAGGAGAAACCCGTGGGTGGTGGTGTGTGGATGGACAAAGATAGAAAAAACAAAAACCGATGAACCGGGGGACTAGAACAAGGGGGGTACAGGCGGTGAGATCCGTAAGATACGTGGGTCACGTATTGCCAATGATTTCTGGGGTGTGACTTGAATGGATAAACGTGACAGGCGCTTTGTGACCGTTTCCGAAAAAAGTCGCTCATGGTGTTAGGATTCCTGATAATTGAAATCGGGTGCGCCATAATTTTGCCGGTTGTTGAAGAAGTGAGTACAGTAAACATGCTACTGTACAAAAGGGATCTGCATTGCATCCGTCGATTGAGCAGCATGTCCATGCACTATTGAGTTCCGATGTGGAGATCTGAGATTGCCTGCAGAGTAAACTGCAAAAATAGGCTAGAAACGGGTTTTGAGGCGCATTGATAGAAAAGAAGAAAACAATATGATACAATGACAATAAAGATAAAACCGTTGCAAGAAGCAAGTCTAAGCTTCCTGCATCTCGGTGTCTAATTATCGTATCTGGTTAATGGGATCTTTGCCCTGTTTAGGTAGCGTTTCGTATCCATTTTCCATAAAAATGTTAGGGTACTTGTATAAAAATTATTGAACTACAAATTCAAGTACATGTGGCTTGAAATGAAGTCTCAGTCCCACGTGCCTTAATTTGGAACTGGACAAATTCCTTTTTGGAGGTCCAATTTCCAAAAAAGGGTCCTCTTGAAAAACGGGGGCCGGGCGGGATGCTTTCAAGTAAAGAAATTGGGTTCAGATGAGGTCCTTGCCGTTCGTGATGGGGTACACGAGGCTTTCTTCGTCTCACTTTGGGGTGTTTGATACCAACTTAGCCGAGGGTTTTGGGCCAGCTAAGAATCCTACACAATCACGACCTGCTGAGTAGAATGGTTAAGGTGCGGAGTAAGCAGCACATGATTCTCATCATTTAGACATCGCCTGAGCTATCGGGGTTCACGTCCGAACCGAGCCGTCAAATCATTTCCATGTGCTGTGCTGGAGCTTTTTTCTTTGCCTTTTTATCTGGGCCCGAAAGGAGATCAAGTCATATTGAAGAAAGTGACCAGTAACATTGAAAACTTTCGTTAAAGTTGTCCGAGGACTTGTGAACTTGTGATGTCTACTGATTGATTGATAGGGTTACACAAACCATCTAATCAATATGTAATGAGTGGAGGATAACTATCGCGTGAGAGAGGGGACCCGTGCCCAGCGTACAGATAGGTCACTTGGTTTGAACGTTTGAACTAAACTGGTTTGTCGACCACTCTTGTTCGTACACGATTGTCAACGCCAGCTTCGGGTTTGTTCGCAAGCTTTGATAGGAATGTTACTTGTCAAATCTAAGACAAGGCTAGGTTCATGGTGATAAGGAACCAGTCCCCCAACGGGAACATCACACGCACATAGGGAACGTACAAGCGAGTACGCACGAGGTAACTTACTCCGTACTTGGAGATTTAGACGATTGCAGCGTAGCATTGGATTAGAATAGCAGGCTGGACAGAGTAGATGCTTGGGGGCAGAATGTCTAGACGTTTCTAAATGCAATCCATTCCCCATGTTATGCGATGCCATGCCCAGCGGATGACGCGCTGAAAGAGGTTTGGAGAGTGGTTGGCTGTTGTGTAGCACGAAATGCCGATCTGGTCTTCTAGCGGATATGGAGAGCCTTGCTCCCGGTGACCGGCGATTCATAGATCCATGCCCACCTTGGAATGTATGCATGGGACCTCAGGACCGAACCAGCAGGTGTGAAATTTTGGGGGTGGGCTGGACCCCGTGTTTTCCTTTTATCATCGACGAGGAACGATTTACGGCGCAGTTTCTTTTTTTCTTCTTCCATTGGGAGTGGCTGTTTCAATTGTTCCCATCTCCCAGACCTCACGGGCCAATTACTCTTGGCCGTAGGGGAGAGAAAAGGAGAGTGAGAAAGGGACAGAGGGACAAGAGACATAACACACCACACCACACAAAACATACACAGACTCACGAGGCTCTCTTGGTTCTCTGGTTCTCAGGCTCACACTCAAGCACGTATTCACACCATCTTCGTCATCAATCATCTAATCAATCGCGCGCCCTGATGCAGCCTTCTGCTGGCACGGTGCCGCCCGCTGCACGGATGGCAGTGGTGCCAGTGGTGCCAACGGAGCTTGGGGTCGAGAGTTACAGCAGCTAGTGGCAAAGGAGGGGAAAAAAAGGTGGAAGAGCAAGCGGATGAAGCTTGTTGCGGGCAGGGACAAATCATCTGGATGCTTGCAGTGTTGCAGTGGCGGCCGCGGTGGTGTGGTGTCGGTGCTTTTCGGCGGAGCCCTTGCGTTCACCAAGGTCCCCACAATCCACTGTTGACCACCACCATGCCTTTGTGTGTCCAACCCATCTTTTTTTCTGCCCTGCTTACCTACCACCACCACCTTGATGTGGTTACTGCTTTGGGGAGGTGTCTTTCGAACCCTTTCGTACCCTAACTTGGTACTGTTCTTTGGCCTTGTTGTGGAGTTGAGGATGATTTGACAGATTCACCGCTGGGGGCCAGGACGCCGGCGGGTCCGGATAAGCAGAATTTTGCCCAACACGGTGGTGGCCTGCACTGCTACTCCACCTGCTTGTGGTTCGCTCGACCTGCCAAAGTCGTTGCTTTGAATCGTGCTTCGAATGGGCCAGGGCTCCTATCCGTCGTGTTCCAGGCACTTGCTGCACACCTTTTGGTTTGGAGGGTGAGTCGACTTCGCTAACCCGGCCAGTTGGAAGGGCTGCATTTCCACGCGGCTACCGCGTTTTCGATCTGAAGATGGCGGTTGATTTTGCGAGAACGGCGTCATCAGAAACGTATGGTATGTTTGTCTCGAAGAGGAAACGTTACTTTTTCAATATTTGCGGGTTGCCAACCGTGGCGGCTGCTGCTTGGTGGGATTAGGATTTTAAATGCGGAAAGGGAATAGACTTGAGACGATCCGGAACCGGATGTTGTCCCAATAAGTCCATGACGGTGACTGGTGTTGTTCAGTACTGTACTGTGTGTTAAGGCGGTCCAGAAAATTGCCGCGGCCAGAAAGTCAATGGGTGATCTTCTCTTGCCATCAATCAATCAATCAATCATGGCGGCTCTGAATAATCAGGGCCGTGACCAGCAGCGTAGTGAGGGATCCGTTGAATCGTTCTGCAAATAGGCGTGCGCCCAGCTTGCTTGCATATCCCGTTCTTCAGACACCACCCACACACACACACCCATCAGCACCCAGCCCTGCCCTACCGACAGCGGCGGGTGCTGCATCTCATCTTTCGTCACTTTCTGCTTCGTGTGTGCCTTTTGGCCGCAAGAGAGATTCTGCACTCCAGGCGCGTCTCTGGCAGGACGGACCACGGTGCTACTGCGCATGTGCATAACTGATCCATCAAACTAAAGTCCAGGACAAACCGCAGTGCAGCTACGAGAGATCCCATCGGAGATTTCGCAGGACCCAGCTCCCATTGTGGTCCGCGGGCGTGCTCTGTGCGCGGCTGGGCTCAGGCTTGATCGCTGCGAGGTTAAACTGCACCAACTGCAGTGCCGGCGGGATCGTCTTGCAGCTTTGCAGTCGATCTCCAAACGGCCTCAGGAGCACAGATAGATCTGAAACCGACAACCCCATCCCCCCTTCCCTCGCACAAGCACAGCACAGCACCTGGGAGCACGTACATCCATCCATCGAGCGAACCAAGATCTTCCTATGCCTTAATTTAAAACTGTACCTTCTCTTCTTTCCTTTTTGCTGCAGCGCACAGAAGGAGGCAGCGTGGCAGCGAAGACAATGTGAAAAGAGCGGTACGGATCTTCATTCCTTCCCGAGCATTGATTGGCATTGGACCGACGGAGAGTGCAGGGCTAATTTGCTACAGTAATTTGGTTTCTTTGCACTTGTTGACAGAAACGGGGGGAGGGGAAGTACAGTACAGTACTTGGGAGCTACTTGGCCGCTCGACTGCAAATGAATGACTGATTGGATTATTCATCAACGCGCCAAAAGACAGCCAGACGGTATCCAACGGCGGCTCCTCAGACACGCTGTCTTGTCCCTTTGCTTTTGTCCAGGTGCCTTCGGGTGTGCTGTCCGGTCTGGGCTGGCCTGGAAGATTGGGATCTGATCTCGCCCAGGACCGGATGGGTACTTTGCTGTATATTGGACTGTACTATACATGATTTGGTCATGATTTGATTGTTTTTATTTTTACTTTTCCAGAACATGCTCCGGGCCGGTGTCTACAGTACTGTTCCGCTAGAAGCGTGTCAACCCATTCGCTGGTAAAGGCACAAGGTGGGTGCGGGAGGGCCATGATGGGGGGGACGTCTGGGCTGAAAGGGCGCGTGCTCAGGGCAAGGCAGGCTGTTTGTGGTCGGAGTCAGTGGTGGTGCAGCGTTTTTCTTCCAGCCTCCCCCCTTCCATCGTCCCTACCCGCTGGGGAAGAGAGAAGCACCACGCAACATGTACAGTCAGTCAGTCAGTCAGTCGGTCGTGCCCAGACAATAATTCGAGGCATCTCTCGGTCTGTTCTCCTCTGTCCCGTGCAACCCGAATAGCGGGCCCCCCTGGAGCGCTCGACCATCGACCTGCTCCCACGATACAAGCAGCGCGGCCAATCCCTCCAACCTAACCCTTCCAACCATTCAGTCATCCCTTCGCAGCCACTACAATNCCCCCAATCAGCGCGTTAAGGCACGAATAGGTCATGTTGAGGCCAGCCCAGATCGACCCGAAAATTCAGATAAACAAATAAAAACAAATGAAATTATTGAAATTTCGCAAAGAAGGGGAAAAAAGAAAGAAAGACCAAAAATTTAATTGAGACCAAAACAAAAAGCAAGGCCCAACACTCGGGTCCCGAGGATCACTGGCTCTGGATGGTTTTACGGGGGTGGTTTAGAAGAGGGCCAGGACCATGATGACCACTGTTGTTACTTATTTACTGCTAGCTAGTACAGTAAAATTGAAGAAGCAGCGTTGCACAAGAGCAGAGCAGAGCAGCCAGGACCTGCGCGCTCTCTCCACCGCGACTCCACTTCCGCGGTCTGGTTCTCTTCTCCTCCGGCTCCTGCTGGTGGTGCTGCTTGTTACTTGTTACGCCTAGAGTAATGAACTGCTTTGCTTTGCTTGTACTGCCGGGCTTGAATGAGCTGTACAGTACTCTACTACTACTACTACTGCCTTTGGTGCTCTGCTACCTTTTCTCTCTCTCCTGTGTCCCGTCCTTCGGTGGCTGCTACTACTGCTGTTCTACCCGGTACTCATCGATTTCCCTTTTTTCCCCCTACCCTTTCTTCCTTTCCAAGAGCCCAGTGCTGGCGCCGCTCGTTTAGCAGCCAAAGCACCGAAGAAGAAGGCACCCAAACACAGGCAAAAAAGCAACCTCAAGCATCAACACGCACCAAACACACGCACCCACACACAACGCACATCCACACGCGCATCCACAATCCACATCCACATCTAAACCCAACCCCCCTCTCCCTCCTCCCTTCCCCCCTAGGCACTTTTTTTGCTCGCTCTCCCAGAGTCGCTCCGGTCTAGCGCCAGTGCAGCCCGTTCTTGACAGGGGACCCCCCCAGGGCACGGAATTGGCGCGAGCGCTCGGTTTTTTTTGCCAGGACGCAGCAGAATCGCAGCCAGAGCGGCGCCAGTCTGCTCTGGGCCTAGCGCCGCAACGCAGGCTCTCAACCTTTAAACTTCTTAGCACCTTCCACCACTTCCTGCAACCAACAGACCTACGGTAAGCTCGCCCGTCGCTCGTCGCTCGTTTATCAACTGTCCGTCCATCCATTCCAATCCATCCATCCACC
>NCSJ02000374.1:0-39527 GCA_002812745.2 Scytalidium lignicola
GAGCGGCTAGGACTCAGACCCCTATCCTTCCTCCCTTCACGTGATTAGCCTACTAAGGACCTGACAATATCTCCTCCCTTCTAAGCTCCTGTCCTCAGGAGCTACTGTCGAACCACCCGCTAAGATGCGGCGACGGAACGTAGCATTCTCCCATTTTACAATTAGACTCTAGACAAAGAGCGCTAAACTTAGCACTCCCGGCCTTAGCGCCTTGGTGTATTTGTCGTTTCGGCAAACACAAAACACCTCTCAGTATTGACCTCACAGTGAAGCTCTAGCAAACCTCCTGCTAGGCTCTGGAGATCTTTCTTTGTTCTTTCAATTCAACATTGCAAGCCACAGTGGGGTCAACAGTCGAACGTCTTGCTCTTATTGCAAACTTCCTTTCTAGACTGTAACTTGCTCGCAGCTAAGTAGCCGCGAATAACACTAAGCTTTGCAGCGAGGATGCTATTGCTCTTGTTCTTTCAACGCAGCTTCATTGTGCCAAATATATCTATTGAGAAAAGCCTCAATAGCAATATTCTCTGAACCTCAGGCCACCGCATACGTCTATTTAAGTAGGTGTTCTCTCCTTCGATTCTACTTCTTTTTCCAAGCATCAACTGACGATCGTTAGTACTACCTTTCTTTTTGAAGAACTCCACTGCGTTCTCATGGCTTTCTACTAGCATAGCTCTTGCTAGGCTGTAGCTTTCTCGTTGTCCTTCCTTCTATCACACTTCCTCTTCTTTCACTTTCGTTCGTCGAGATTCCCCAAGCAGAATTGTCTTTTGTTGAGCTACAGCTCACTCTCTGCTATACTCCTCCTTGATCTTCTAATTCAGCTTGTTTTCCCACCTTCACCTTTGTTCAGTTATTACTTCTTTTCTCCAGGAATTACATAGTAGAATTGTCTCTTGCTGAGCTACAGCTCGCTCTCTGCTACACTCTTTCTTGATTCTCCAATTCAGCTTGCCTTGCATCTTTCACTTAGCTCTAGGATATCTTTTCTTTCTTCTTATACTCTTGCTTGGCTCTAGTTATAACACTTGTTAACTTCCTGCTAAGCTCTTGCGATGGCACCAGTAAACGCTGAACCCTTTGTTCTTATTGATAGAGAAGTACTATGTCAACGATGTCTTTATAGCTTGTCTAGGTGGAAAGCTGGTGTTCTACAATAATGTGCAGATGATACCAGTAAGTCATGACTATTGTTGTATAACTGCTTTGTTGCTGTTATGCAATTGCTTGGCTAATGTTCTGTAGGCCAATCTTCAAAATGTTCATACTGTAAGCAGAACAATAAGGCTTGTCTTCTGGTAAGTATATTTTTTCTTCTTTGTTCACTCCTGTGAACTGATGGCTAGTCACTTGCTAACCTCCTGTTAGCCAACTGGTTTGTTAAAGGCGTGAAGCAAAGCATTCTATACTGCCATTATCATGTGTAACGGCATTCCTGACGTAAGTTTCGATGTAATGGTTATTGCTAGTGCTAGACTCTTGTTAACCTGGTGCTAGGATAATGTCAAGGTAGCATAGGTGGCCATTTCGAAAAGCCTTCAATTTATTAAGAACTCCAAAAGTATGCCTTCCTTATATCTTCAAGAACTCAAGCAAGAAGAGTCGGCCGAGCAGAAAGAGAGAAGTATCCTAGTATTAGAGTCGTTAGGTCGTTCATTGGAGAAGATGTCTAAGGATGTGGCAAGTCTCTCTAAAGAAGTGGAAGGTCTTCGTACAGATTATAATAGAGTGGTGAGTTACTTGCATGGCTATTGCTAGGTGAGTGTTAATCAGAGGATAGCATCCTGAGGTAGAAGAGCCCTTTGATAATGAAGGTAATGATGAAGATGATAGCGATGATGGTGGGGCGTAGCTCCTGCTCTTCTCTTGCTCACCCCTCGCAGGGTTAGAGCTTAGGCGTCCAGTTTCTCTCTTTGCTTGCCTTGCAGGGCTGAAGCTAGTCTCCTACTTGGTTGGTGTTAGGTTGGTGCTAGGTTCTCGGCTGGGTGTATTTTAGATGAATTCAGACCACTGTCTTGTGGTGTTTCCTTTCCTGCAATTATGTTCTGTGCTATGCTTGGTGAAAAATTACTTGAAGTACATTAATCACCCTCACTGTGAGGTAGCTGCTAGCCTTCTAGGTCTTCCCCGCTTTCTCCTAGCTTTGAGGTTGCTCAGATCTAGGTTATGTTTTTCATTATACTCTTCTAGCATTTCACCATCATTAATATTTTCTCACGGCTCCTAAGAATCTTCCTCGCTAGTGTATCCCTTCTAGCTAATGAGGTATTTGAAAATTCCTCTTTGCTATCCATGGTCTAAGATTGCTTCTACTTCATATTCATTGTCTGGGTTGATAGCACTTACCTCCCCTGGTTCTGGGTCGCCGCTCTCTTGCTTCTTGTACAACTTAAGGGCAGAGATAGGGAAAACAGGGTGGATGCGAATTTACTTTGGCATATCTAGCTCATAGGCAAGGCCATGGCCTCTTACCACCTTCGTTATTTTCCAAGGCCCTAAGTATTTGTCGGCGAACTTGCGGCAGGGTCGTTGTTGCTTGATATGGGCGGTAGAGACTAATACCCAGTCTCTAAGGTTAAAAGACTTCAGCTCTTGACGTTGGTTATACCATTTCTCATAAAGTTTCTGAGCATGTTGAAGTAGACTTGCGATCTTGCTGCGACTCTCTTGCAGCTCTTCAGCTCTCTTAGTTGCTGCTGGTACCTTAAAAGGAGGCTCTCCGCTGGCTAGCCCTAACTCTGCTGGTCCTTGTGGTTTGTATCCCATGAGGGCCTCCGCAGGGGACGTCTGTATAGCGGAATACCATGAGGTGTTGTAAACATGCTCTGCTAGGTACAGCTTGGTTGCCTAATCATCCTGAGTGAAGGAGCAGTAGACTTGCAGGTAGTGTTCCAGGTTCTGGTTTTGATGTTCAGTTTGGCCGTTAGTCTGGGGATGCTATGCAGTACTCATCTGCCTCTTCATTGCTAGGTAGTAACAAAGGGACGCCTAGAACTTGCTCCTGAATCGGGTATCTCGATCAGATATTACATCCTTAAATAGACCAAACGGTCGGACGATGTGACGTAGTAGCAACTCAGCAACTCTATCAGCACTGATACGCTTGGTGGTAGGGATATAAATCGAGTATTTGGTGAACCTGCAGACTACTACTAGAATAGTATCGCATTCCTTACCCTCGAAGGAAGTAGAAGGTGGTAATTTAGTGATGAAATCCATTGAGATTTCTTCAAAAGGTCTAGTTGGTATCAGCAAAGGTGTTAGCTTGCTGTAAGGTAGATGGTGTCTTGGCTTGGTTCTTTGGCAAATAGCACAAGTAAAGATGTACTTCTTGACGTCTTTCCGCAAACTATTCCAATGGTAACAGTTAGCTAGTCGTTTCAAAACTTTAGTAATACCTAGATGTCCGCTAGTAGGAGCATTATGGAAAGCATCTAGTAATTCAATCTTTAATGGGTGGTTATCAGGGATGTAGACATGTCCTCGATACCTCAGAAGCTCATCGTCTCCTAATGCCCAGAGGTTACGCCTTGAGACTCTAGCAATGGATCGTTTGCTATGTCGTTGCTTCCATTCTTCGTTGACAACAAAAGCGTCCTTCTGCTGTGCCTTACGAATAACATCTGCAAAGCTAGGTAACAAGTCCTCTGGCGCTGTTGCGGCTTCGGCCCTTCTAGCTTGCGCCGAAAGAACATACGATTTGCGACTCGTAGCTTTAACAGTAGCATTATCCTGGAAAGACATAATGCTCTGAGCACCTTCAAGTTCAGTTGCCGCAGAGCTGTTAGGCTCTTGCGACCGACCAGCAAGGTCCTGACCGTCTGGCAAAACGAGTTCAGTTGTCAGGGAATCTACTTCCTTTGACTGGTCAACAAGACCCTGACCTAACAAGCTCGCAGGTTCCTCACTGCCTACATTCGGCGTCTGTGAGAACCTACTAAGAAAACTCGGCAACAACTCCTGACATGCTGCTACAGCGCCAGTCGTATCTCGCAGATCAGGTCTTCTCGACAACCCATCAGCAAGGTTCTGGGAGCCTGGTCTATACTCAATCTTAAAATCATATCTAGACAATTCTTGTAACCAATGAGCTTGCCTGCTGTTCAGCTGTGGCTTAGAAGCGAGGTAGCGATGGTTTAAGTGGTCAGTCAAAACTTTAACAGGGTATTGTACATACGACAAGTAATGTCTCCATGTCCTGAAAGCCTCTACGATAGCTAGCAACTCAGCATCTGGGGTGCTGTAGCGTAGCTCAGCCCCTTTCAACTTCTTCGACATGTATGCAACAGGGTGCCAGTGCCCTTCCTACAATTGGGTCATAATCATGCCAACCGCAAAATCCGAAGCATTTGTCTCCAACCTGGTAGGTAGTTTCGGGTTATAATGACGTAGTAGTGGAGCAGTTGTGAACAAGACATGCATCTTCGTGAATGCTTCTCGTTGCAGGAGAGTTAGCTGGAAGGTCGACGGGTGTCCCTTCTTCAGCGTATCTGTTAATGGTGTAGCAACCTTTGAATAACCTTTGATAAACTGGCGATAAAACCCAGTGAAGCCAAGAAAGATCTGCATGTCTTTTACGCTTCTAGGTTCTGGTTACTCAACAATAGTTATAACACGTTCTTTCTCCATGCTCGTGCCTTCAGGGATAATCACAAAGCTTAAAAAGGTGACTGTTTGAGAATGGAATGTACATTTCTCTAGGTTTGCATAAAGGCCTTATTGTTGTAACCTAGCTAGTACATCGTGAACAGTTTGCACATGTGACTCCTCGTCCTCTGTGTAAATTAAGATATTATCAAGGTATACAATGCAGATGACGTCGACTAAACCTGTTAGTGCTTGGTTGATATATGTCTGGAAGGTAGTTAGTGCATTCGAAAGTCTGAATAGCATGACAAGATATTCAAAGTGTCCATACTTAGTTTTGAACGCTGTCTTCTACTCATCTCCCTTGTGAATGCGTATCCAGTGGTAAGCATCTTTCAAATCCAACTTAGTAAAGTATTTAGCCTTAGATAATCGACCAATGATTTCTGAAATTAAGGGTAATGCAGTGTAGTTTTTCTTAGTAATCTTGTTCAGTCCTTGGTAGTCAATGCAAAGTCGTAGCTTGCCTCCTGGCTTGGGTACGAACAATATAAGAGCTCCTGCTGGACTGATCAAGGGTCGGATCTATCCCTTCTGTATAGCAGCTTCCAAGTAGTCATGAAGTACTGCAAGCTCATCTTCGGTTAAGGCATAAATAAGTCCTCAAGGTGGAGTCTGTCCTTCTTCTAGGTCGATGTGATGCTCTAAAGAGGTATGAGGGAGCAGAATTCTAGCTAAGTCTGTATTAAAGACATTCAAGTAATCATCATATTCTGATAGTATGACAAGTTGCATTCTACCAGCTTCCTCGCTAGTATCCTCCTGCGTATCTGAGGGAGTAGGGATTGTTCCAACCAAAACCACAGTACACTTAACTGCATAACTAGCTTTTCGAAGTTGTCTTTTTGTAATGATCAGTGATAAGTGCTACTCTTGGAGAGGAAATACCTAAGTGTCTTCTTTGTAATAGATAACTCACAGCTTTACATCGTCATGCCATGGCTTTCCTAATACAATTTCATATCTATTAGACTTAATTACCACGAAGTTGTAGTGCTCCATCCTCTCAAGTCCTTAGCTATTAGTAATACGAGTTACAATATCCAAAGTTCCATAGGTAGGAACGTTTTGTCCGTAAAGTTGTCCTACTGTTAGGCACTAGCTAACCTCCTTCATTGCTTCGTCTGACAAGAGGCGACGATGTACAATATTCAAATCTGACCTTGTATCTAATAAGGCTGTCCTCGTTACCTATTTCCTTTCAAGTTGGAGAGAAACTCTTGCTTCTAGCCATCCTGAAAGGTGTTTGTCTTCCTATTGGGCAGCTGTTACTCTCCTACCTAATAGCGTGGTATTCACATCGGATGTCTGAGGGCAACTACTAGCATAGTGGCCTAATTTCTTACACTGATAGCATTGGACCTCAGAAAGCAGCGGTCTAGCAGTTCCTCCTCTCTTTGCTGCTGGTTGGTCGCTAGGAGGGATGGCATTGACAGTCGTTGCTTTTTGTGCTGAAGGAGTCTGGTTTGCTTGAGACATGCTTGAAGTCTCACTCGTCTGACTCATTCGTCCGCCTTGGTTTCCTAGCTGATTGGTCACAACTACACTTCCTGTCGCGATGCCTCTTCCCTGGGTTGCAATCAACGTTTCAGCCCTTCGTGTCGCACTGATCAGCTTCGTCCTAGTGGTTGGTATGCCTTGAGACACAATTTGCTTTCTCAACTCCGGTCGAAGTTTGTCCAAGAGGCTACACATCCGATACCCCTCAGGTAGGTGCTTTGGTAATTCCGACTCAATATTCTCGTAATTGTCCAGGAAAGAATTGAATTTCTGGTCTGGTTTCTGTTCAAGGTGATGTAGCTTCGTGACAGCTTCGAAGGTGCGGGTAGGGCTATCTGAGATGTTACTCTTCAAGAATTCCTCCATTTCGTCCCAACGGATGCGGTCATAACGATTTTGCCAGGTGTCCATAACATAAGTGATCCAGCGTCTTTTGATGGTGCCTTCCAGCGTACTACCAGCGTACATAACTCTTTGAAGCTCAGTGCTCAATTCCTGGATTGTAGCAAATCAGGAGTGTAATTCGAAGAGGAAAGTATGGAGTTCATTCCAATTAGTCCCCTTGTATTTCAAGGCAGGGAGCTGCAATTTCCCCCAAATCTCGTTGCTAGGTTGTTGGTAGGGTTCAGCATGGCGATTTGTCCTAATAGCTGGTGCATCCTATGCAGAATCATAAATAGGAACTTCTCCCCTCTTAAGAGCTTGTAAGTAAGTTCTCTTCTTTTCAAGGCGGTCCTGTTGCTGCCTAGCTGCGATTCTCCTGTCTAGCTCTTCCTCCGACAATGAAACAAAACTCCTCGAAATGGGTGCTGGAGGAGAAGGCAAAGGTGGATCAGGCAACGGTGACTCCTCTTGTTGTAGTGTTGCTGAGCCGGTAGAGGGGAACTGCGACCCTTCTGCTTCTCCTTGTTGTGAAGCTTGAGTTCGACGGGTCTCAACCATCCTGATTCTCAACGGTCCACGTGCCCTTTGTTGGGAGAGAGAGATCAATATGTCAGGGGTATCCGTACGCAGAGTGAAGAGAGACCAGGAGGCTGAAACATAATAGGAGACTAGCAGTGAGATAGCAGTTGGTTAGGTGTAGATTTGCTCTAAAACTCGGTGCTCTTCTAAAATTACAAGATTGATCTTTGACTCCTGTCAAAGAGAAGGGGAAAACCCCCTCTTTATAGACGGGAGTCAGCAGCTAAGGAGCGGCTAGGACTCAGACCCCTATCCTTCCTCCCTTCACGTGATTAGCCTACTAAGGACCTGACATTGTACAAAGCTTATAAATATAGTTATTCTTAAAAGGATATCTTTAAAAAGCTTAAAATACAAGTTGTAAAGATTATAAAAGTGTTTAATATTAATGTTTTTACAATTACTCCTCCAGGTTATAATAAGCATAATTATACTATTATAATTATAAATAATATTATAAATATTATATAAGGTTATACTTACAAGGAGAAGAAAAGAGTTTATAATGTTATTATTTACTATATTACCTTAATAAAGAATTAATATAGAATTATTCTCAAATGTCTTCATATTAACAGAAGGAATAAGTTTAGTAGTGAAAAGCTTGATAAATATATTCAAAAGAATAGTATAGAAGTTATTATTACTACTTTGTATACTCTATATCAAGGAGGATACTCTGAATGTACTGAACATGTTGTATTCATGTAAATGTATACTATAATGATTATGAACAATATATCATAGTATTTATAGTTAAAGTGTTATAAAACAGTTGTAATAGTTGGAAATTGATTAGTAATACTAATATTAAAGAATAGTACTTTATACACTAAGTTTATAAAATAAGTTAACTTTAAAAGCAATTGTATTCTGGATATATCCAACTTATAAGTAATTAATTTTAAAGTATTAGTTTATATTAATGCTAATTAACATATTAAATTACAAAAGATAACTCTTAAAGTTAAAGAAGAAATCCTTCTTAACTTTAAAAGCAATTTAATATATTGTTGTTAAGTGTTAATATACTCTCATAAGCTTATATAATCATTACATATTACCTTTATAAAAGGAAATACTAGACTTAAAGATTTAGAAATACTTGTAAGTCTTCTTAAAGCTTTAAATATTGAATTAATACTTAAAGATATTATAATTGTTAATATTAAGACTTTTATAATATTAAATCTTGTTAATATAAAGACTTTTACAATATTAAATCTTAATATAACATTTGAAGAAGTCCTTAAATTATTTATGGTAAGGGAAATAGAAGATGATAATAATACTTTGAATATAATTCAAGAAATGCTTATTATTCAAGCTCTTAAAGGCTATAATAAGCTTAAAGGTTCTAAAAACAAGAAACCTAACATAATTATACTAAATATCAACCTCTTAAGTTTATAGTCAACTAGAGTAAGAATTGTTACATTATCTTAATTATCAAATACACTTATAGAATACTCTCTAAGGATGTTTATTATAGATAACAAAATTATAAGCTAGCTTACAAGCATTGTAATAACTTATAAATACTGTCTTTTTGTAAGGTAAGCCTTAAATATAAGTTATACTTTAATTGTATTTATAGATTTGTTAAAGTTAAATACAGTCAAAGAAGCTTATAATTCAATACATTACAAAAGGTAAGATAATGCTATAAAGGCTGAGTTAGCCTCCTTAATAAAGTATAATACTTTTAAGTTATTAACTCTCTTAGAAGAAAAATACACTTTTTGTAATAAGTAAGTATTCAAGGTTAAACATAACTCTAATTATAAAATCAAGTGTTTTAAGGCTAGATTTGTAATTAAAGGCTATGAACAACGTTATAGTATTGACTATAACTAAACTTAAACAAGTATAGTTAAGTTTACTACTTAAAAGGCCTTATTAACTTTAGTTGCTTACTTTAATTAGAAAGTTAACCAAATGAACATAATTATAATATTCTTAAATAATAATATAGATATTAAAATCTATATTAAACTTCTTGAAGATATTACAGTTAAAGACCTTTTAAAATTAAGTATTAAAACTAATAGTATAAACATTAAATATATAAGTTCAAAAACCATTATTTWACAACTTTAAAAGTATACTTTTCTTATATCTTCAAGAACTTAAACAAGAAAAGTCAGTTAAGCAAAAAGAAAGAAATATCCTAACATTAAAGTTATTAAGTTGTTTATTAAAGAAGGTGTTTAAGGATATAATAAGTCTCTTTAAAAAGTNAAAAAGTCTTCACACAAATTATAATAGAATAATAAGTTACTTATATAATTGTTGTTAAGTAAATATTAATCAAAGGATAATATCCTAAGGTAAAAGAGCTCTTTAATAATAAAAGTAATAATAGAGATAATAATAATGATAACAAGATGTAACTCTTGTTCTTCTCTTGCTTATCCTTTATAAGGTTAAAACTTAAGTATCTGGTTTCTTTCTTTGTTTACCTTGTAAAGTTGAAGTTAGTCTTTTACTTAATTAATGTTAAGTTAATGTTAAGTTCTTAGTTAAATGTATTTTAGATAAATTTAAACCATTGTCTTATAATGTTTTCTTTCTTATAATTATATTCTATGTTATACTTTGTGAAAAATTACTTAAAGTACATTAATCACCTTCATTATAAAGTAATTATTAACCTTCTAAGTCTTCTTTACTTTCTCTTAACTTTAAGGTTACTTAAATCTAAGTTATGTTTCTTATTATACTCTTTTAACATTTTATCATCATTAATATTTTCTTACAACTCTTAAGAATCTTCTTTATTAGTATATCCTTTTTAGTTAATAAGGTATTTGAAAATTCCTTTTTGTTATCTATAGTCTAAGATTACTTTCACTTCATATTCATTGTCTAGGTTAATAATACTTATCTCCTTTGGTTTTAAGTTATTATTCTCTTGTTTCTTGTACAATTTAAGGGTAAAGATAAGGAAAACAAAGTAAATGTAAATTTACTTTAACATATCTAGCTTATAAGCAAGATCATAATCTCTTATTACCTTTATTATTTTCTAAAGCCTTAAGTATTTATTAACAAACTTATAACAAGGTTATTATTACTTAATATAAGTAATAAAGATTAATACTTAGTCTTTAAGGTTAAAAGACTTTAATACTTAATGTTAGTTATACTATTTTTCATAAAGTTTCTAAGTATATTAAAGTAAACTTATAATCTTGTTATAATTCTCTTATAATTCTTTAACTCTCTTAGTTGTTGTTAATACCTTAAAAGGAAGCTTTTTACTGACTAGCCTTAACTTTATTAGTCTTTATAATTTATATCTTATAAGAGCTTTTATAAAGGACATCTGTATAGTAGAATGTTATAAGATATTGTAAATATACTTTGTTAAGTATAACTTAATTGTCTAATTATCTTAAGTAAAGGAGTAATAAACTTGTAAGTAATATTCTAAGTTCTAGTTTTAACATTCAATTTAGTTATTAATCTAAGGATGTTATATAATACTTATTTGCNTTTTTTATTGTTAAGTAATAATAAAAGGATATTTAGAACTTACTCTTGAATCAAGTATCTTGATCAGATATTATATTCTTAAATGAACTAAATGGTTAGACAATATAATATAACAATAACTTAACAACTTTATTAACATTAATATGCTGGATGATGAGGATATAAATTAAGTACTTAGTAAACTTGTAAATTATTATTAAAATAATATCATATTCTTTATCCTTAAAGGAAGTAGAAGATAATAATTTAATAATGAAATCTATTAAGATTTCTTCAAAAAGTCTAGTTAGTATTAGTAAAGGTATTAGTTTACTGTAAGGTAAATAGTGTTTTAGCTTAGTTCTTTAACAAATAATATAAGTAAAGATATACTTCTTAATGTCTTTTCATAAACTATTCTAATAATAACAATTAACTAACTATTTTAAAACTTTAATAATATTTAAATGTTTGTTAATAAGAGTATTATAGAAAGTATTTAGTAATTTAATCTTTAATAAGTAATTATTAAGGATATAAACATATCCTTAATACCTTAAATATTAAGAATACTATATATAGTAGAATAACTATTAACGAGTAACCGCTAATATTGTGCCTTTTTAGCTAGTTTAGTCGAGTAGTAAAGCTATTCAATTACTTGTTCTTAACATTAAAAGCTTATTGTCTCTTAATGCCTAAAGGTTATGCCTTAAGACTTTAATAATAAATCACTTATTACATTATTACTTCTATTCTTCGTTAATAACAAAAGTGTCCTTTTGTTATACTTTATAAATAATATTTACAAAGTTAAGTAATAAATCCTCTAGTGTTATTATAACTTTAGCCNTTTTTAACTTATGTTAAAAGAATGTACAATTTATGATTTATAACTCTAATAACAGTATTATCTTGAAAAGACATAATGCTTTAAACACTTTTAAGTTTAGTTATTATAAAGTTGTTAAGCTCTTGTAATTAAGCAACAAGGTCTTGATTATTTAGTAAAACAAGTTTAGTTGTTAAGGAATTTACTTCCTTTGATTAGTTAACAAGACCTTGACTTAATAAGTTTATAAGTTCTTTACTGCTTATATTCAACGTTTATAAGAACTTATTAAGAAAACTTAATAACAACTCTTAATATACTGTTATAATACTAGTTATATCTTGTAAATTAAGCTTTTATAACAACTTATCAACAAGATTCCAAGAGTTTAGTTTATACTCAATCTTAAAATCATATCTAAACAATTCTTACAACTAATAAGCTTACTTATTGTTTAGTTATAACTTTGAAGTAAAGTAATAATAATTTAAGTAATTAGTTAAAACTTTAACAAGATATTGTACATATAACAAGTAATGTCTTCATGTCTTAAAAGCCTTTATAATAACTAATAACTCAACATTTAAAGTATTGTAATATAACTTAACTCCTTTTAACTTCTTCAACATGTATATAATAAGATGTTAATACCCTTCTTATAATTAAGTCATAATCATACTAATTATAAAATCCAAAGCATTTATCTCTAACCTGGTAAGTAGTTTCAAGTTATAATAATATAATAGTAAAGTAATTGTGAATAAGATATACATCTTCACAAATGCTTCTCATTACAAGAGAGTTAATTAAAAGGTCAAAGGATATCTCTTTTTCAGTATATCTATTAATAATATAATAACCTTTAAATAACCTTTAATAAACTAATAATAAAAAATCTAGTAAAGCTAAGAAAGATTTATATGTCTTTTATACTTTTAAGTTCTAACTACTTAATAATAACTATAACATATTCNTTTTTTTATACTTATGCTTTTAAGGGTAATCATAAAGCTTAAAAAGGTAATTGTTTAAGAGTAAAATATATATTTCTTCAAGTTTATATAAAGGCTTTATTATTATAACTTAACTAATACTTTGTAGATAACTTGTATATATAACTCTTTGTCTTTTATATAAATTAAGATATCATCAAGATATATAATGCAAATAACATTAACTAAACTTGTTAATACTTAGTTAATATATGTCTAGAAGGTAATTAGTACATTTACAAGTCTGAATAGTATAATAAGATATTCAAAGTGTTTATACTTAATTCTAAACGCTATCTTCTACTTATCTTCTTTATAAATATATATTTAGTAGTAAACATCTTTTAAATCTAACTTAATAAAGTATTTAACCTTAGATAATCAACTAATAATTTCTGAAATTAAGAGTAATATAATATAATTCTTCTTAGTAATCTTATTCAATCCTTAGTAATTAACACAAAGTTATAACTTATCTTTTAACTTAAGTATAAACAAGATAAAAGCTCTTGTTAAACTGATCAAAGGTTAGATTTATCCTTTTTACATAATAATTTCCAAGTAATTATAAAGTATTATAAGCTTATCTTCAGTTAAAGTATAAATAAGTTCTTAAGGTAAAGTTTATCCTTCTTCTAAGTTAATATAATACTCTAAAAAGGTATAAGAGGATAAAATTCCAATTAAGTTTATATTAAAAACATTTAAGTAATTATCATATTCTGATAGTATAACAAGTTACATTTTACTAACTTCCTTGTTAGTATCCTCTTATATATCTAAAGAAATAAGGATTGTTCTAACCAAAACCATAATATACTTAACTATATAATTAGCTTTTCAAAGTTGTCTTTTTATAATGATTAATAATAAGTATTACTCTTGAAGAGAAAATACTCAAATATCTTCTTTGTAATAGATAACTTATAACTTTACATCATTATATTACAGTTTTCCTAGTACAATTTCATATTTATTAAACTTAACTATTATAAAGTTATAATACTCTGTCCTCTTAAGTCTTTAGTTATTAGTAATACAAGTTATAATATTCAAAGTTTTATAAGTAAGAATGTTTTCTTTGTAAAACTATCTTACTCTTAAGTATTAACTAACTTCCTTCATTACTTTGTTTAATAAAAAGTAATAATGTATAATATTCAAATCTAACCTTGTATTTAATAAGGCTATTCTCATTACTTATTTCCTTTTAAGTTAAAGAGAAACTCTTACTTCTAACTGTCTTAAAAGGTATTTACCTTCTTATTAAGTAATTATTACTTATTCTCTTAATAGTATAATATTTGTATTAGATGTTTAAAGGCCATTACTAGTATAATAACTTAATTTCTTATACTGATAACATTAAATCTCAGAAAGTAATAGTCTAACAGTTCCTTCTCTCTTAGTTATTAGTTAATCATTAAGAAAGATAATATTAACAATTATTGCTTTTTATGTTAAAGAAGTCTAGTTTACTTAAGACATACTTAAAATCTTATTTGTCTAACTTATTTATTTACTTTAGTTTCTTAACTAATTAGTTATAATTATACTTCTTGTTATAATGTCTTTTCTTTAAGTTATAATCAACGNTTTTAGCCTTTTATACTATACTGATCAACTTTATCTTAATAGTTAATATACTTTAAGACATAATTTGCTTTCTTAACTCTAGTCAGAGTTTGTCTAAGAAATTGCACACTTAATACTCTTTAAGTAAGTACTTTAGTAATTCTAACTTGATATTCTTATAATTGTTCAGAAAAGAATTAAATTTCTAATTTAGTTTTTATTCAAGGTAATATAACTTCATAACAACTTTAAAGGTGTAAATAAAGCTATTTAAGATGTTACTCTTCAAGAATTCCTTTATTTTGTCTTAATAAATATAATTATAACAATTCTGCTAAGTGTTTATAACATAAGTAATCTAACATCTTTTAATAATACTTTTCAACACATTATTAATATATATAACTTTTTAAAGCTTAATACTCAATTCCTAAATTATAACAAATTAAGAATATAATTTAAAGAGGAAAGTATAAAGTTTATTTTAATTAGTCCTCTTGTATTTCAAAGCAAGGAGTTATAACTTCTTCTAAATCTTATTACTCAGTTGCTGATAAGATTCAGCATAACAATTTATCCTAATACATCTTATACAAAATCATAAATAAGAGCTTCTCCTCTTTTAAGAGCTTATAAGTAAGTTCTCTTCTTTTCAAAGTGTTTTATTATTGCTTAACTATAATCCTCTTGTCTAACTCTTCCTTTGACAATGAAGTAAGACTCCTTAAAATAAGTACTAAAGAAGACAAAAGTAAATCAAATAATAGTAATTCTTCTTGTTATAATGTTATTAAGCTAGTAAAGAGGAATTACAATTCTTCTACTTCTCCTTGTTATAAAGCTTAAGTTCAACAAGTCTTAACCATCCTGATTCTTAACAGTTTATATACCCTTTGTTAAGAAAGAAAGATTAATATGTTAAGGTTGTTCATATGTAAAGTAAAGAAAGACTAGGAAGTTAAAACATAATAAGAGATTAACAATGTAATAACAGTTGGTTAAGTGTAGATTTACTTTAAAACTCAGTATTCTCTTAAAAGTACAAGATTAATCTTTAACTCTTGTCAAAGAGAAGAGGAAAACCCCTTCTTTATAAACAAGAATCAACAGTTAAAGAACAGTTAGGACTCAGACCTTAATCCTTTTCACCCCTTCACATGATTAGCACATTAAGACCTTAACATATACTTAGATGATATTCTTATTTTCTTTTAAAGTAAAGAAGATTATAAGTAACATATATGATAAATCCTTAACAAGTTATACAAATACTAACTATTTGCAAACTTGTTTAAATACGAATTTCATATAAAAACAGTTAAATTCTTAGAATATATTATTAGCTTAAACAAGATCTTGATAAAGTAAAGCTGAGTAAAAACTGTTAAAGAATAACTTATACTTAAGTTATATAAAGATATTTAAATATTCTTAGGATTTACCAATTTTTATAAAAGATTTATTAAAAATTATTCAAAAATTATAATAAGTTTTATAAACTTATTTAAAGGAATAAAGAAGGGAAAGAAGATNAAAAGCTTTTGAATTTTTAAAGATAATACNAAAAAGTGTTTGAATAATTAAAGATAACCTTTTTATTAATACTAGTTTTAATATATTATATACTAAGACTACTAATTATACTTGAAACAAATGCATTTAAATTTGTAATAGAGGAAGTATTGTCTTAACTTATAATTAGTCTTATAAGAGTAGTATAACATTTTATAACCTTTTACTTAAAGAAATTAGACTTAATTTAATAGGCTTATAAGATATACAACTAAGAATTATTAGTTATTATTTTAGCTTTTAACTAATAAAAGTACTATTTAGTATATATTTTAACATTAATTATTATTAAAATAAATTATAATAATTTAAAAAAAGTTTATAAATAAAAAGAAACTGAATAGTAAACAAGTATATTAAATCCAGAAACTAGTAGAATTTGATTTTAGGATTAAATATAAGCTAAGGAAAAACAACTTTACAAACAGCTTATTAAAATGTTTAAACTATAAGTTACAATCAGATAAAGTAATAAGAGACTTAATATTTACTTTAAAAGAAAAGTTATAGTATATTTTTAGTTTATATGTAGAAAATGTAGTTAAATAGTATAAAAACATCTTAATTAATAAAGTATTAGATTTAGAAAAATCCTTAAAAGGTAAGAACTTTAAGTTTAGTTAATTGTTAGAACTTATACAGTTATAAGCAGTTTTAGACTAAACAAGATGTTTAAAGGTTATAAGTATATATAACATAATTATAAAGCTTAATTTTATTACTAAAACTAGTAATTGTAAATGCTTTGTTTTATAAGTATTAGCCTAAAGTATTAAAGTGTTCAAAAAAAACAAAAAAAACTTTTAACCTAGTTAATAATTAATTTAATCTAGAATTTATAACAAGAGAATACTTTTATCTATGAAGAAAAGTAAGAATTAATTGGAAAAGGAAAGAATAAGGCTAAAGTTACTTAAAAGAAGTTTAAACATTATTAAAATAACAATTCTCAAAGTAGATTAATCTTTAAGAATAGCTTAGTAAATGGAGAGAATGCTAAGAATAGTAAACTTCAAGAATAAACATTTNAAAAAGAAAGTATAAAGTATAAATAATATTAACTTATTAAAGTACAAAAATAAAATTTATATACTTAAGGATAAAATAGTCAAGACTAAGATTTTAACAATAAATTATAATAATAAGATTATAAAACACTTAAGAGTAATTAAAACTTTAGAATTGTTAAAGTNAAAAATACTTTTAGAATAGTATACNAAAAAGATATAAAACATTAAGTCAAAACTTATATAATATACTAATAAGCAACAATAAGAAAGTACTGATTATATAGATTACTTGTATTACTTTTATAGTTATAAGCTTTATAAAAGAAGATATTAATAGACTTTATTATAAACTTACTATTAAACAAGTAAAATAATATAGCTTATAATTTGTACTTTATAATCTTAAACAGATATATTAAAGTAGTATAATATATTTTGTATAAGAAAACAATTATAACTTTAAAACTAGTAAAGCTTTTTATATAATATATAATAAAAGACTTTAAAATATTAAAAAGCATTATATCAAATAAAAGTTTTTAATTTATAAGCAAATTTTAGAACTTTTTATGTTTTTACTTATAAGTGTGCAAAAAGCTATTAATAGTATTTTACTTTTAAACAAACAAGCAAATAGAGGTTTAGAATTAAATTTTAGAATATTACCTTTAAGTGTTTACAAATTATAAATAAAATAATTAAATTTCAAAGTTAATGTTAGTAAAATTTACTTATAATAATAATGTTTACTTTATAACAAAAGTAATTTTCTTTTATGTTTTATATAAATTCTACTTNAAAAATCATTATAAACGTTAGTAAAGAGGAGGAAGNAAAAGAAAGTAATNAAAAGTATAAAAAACAAATTTAAGCATTGTAAAAAAAAAAAAGTATTACAATAATATTAAGCTTATACTATTAAAGTATAGNAAAAGGTTTTATAATAAAAAAACGAAAATCTATAAGCTTTAAAATAAAAGATGAAGTTATGTTATTAACAAAGAATTTACAATAACAAAGACTTAATAAAAAGTTGTTTAACTAATATATTAAACCTTTAAAAATAATTAGAATATTTAGTAATAGTTTATTTTATAAAGTAGAATTACCTTTAAGTTATAAGATATATTTTGTATTTTATGTTTTCTTATTAAAACTATACTATCAGAAAGCTAGTATAATGCTAAATATAATGCTAGAACTAATTGATAAAGAAGAAGAATAAGAAGTGAAGATTATTTTAGACTATAAAGATAAAGTTTCAAAAAAGCAATACTTAGTAAGATAAAAAGGATTTTCCTTAGCTAATAATAGTTAAGAGTTAATAAAACACTTAAAGAACACATAAAAAGAAATTGAAGAATATACAAGAAAAGCAAGATTAATATTAAAATAATTACATAATAATAAAAAAGTAAAAGAAGATTAAAAACATAAAGATTATAATTAGAAAAGTCTAATTATGAAAATTAACTAAAAAACATTNAAAAGATCTTTAATAAAAGAGTTAACACATTACTAACTGTTATCTTTTACTTTACTATTACTACTTTTATTATTATTTATATTATTACTAAGACTTTTATCATTATTATCTACTTTATCCTTATTATTGTTTTTCTCTTCTACTTTTAAGGCAAAGAAGTTAGCTTAAAAGACACATTAACAAGTATAAAGTTAAAAAAAGAAATAACTTATATTAAAGTACAGAATATTAATAACTATACATAATCTAATCTCCTTAGTAGTTCGAAATTAGCTTATTATACTATATTATACTTTCTAATGTNAAAAAAAGCTTTACNTTTTTTTATATATTACTTTTAAGCTACTTTTAAATGAAAAATAAGAATTGCTTTAATAGGAGAACTAGTAATAGCTTGAGTAAGTTTAGTTTGCAGAGTTAATAGCTTATTAAGACAAGTAAACATAACTTGAAGGATAAGAAGACATTTTTTACTTTTTGTTAAATACTTATTATAATAAAAGTTACTTACTTTCTTTTTGCACTTTAGATTAAACTTAGTATAAAGTTACTTTGAATAATACAAATAACAATATTAAAATAATTTTTTAAAGGCCTTTAAGACTTAATAATAATAATAACATACAATACAAACAAAGTTATAATTAGAATAATTAATAAAGGAAATCAAATGTTAAGGGCAAGAAAAAACTAGAATAGAATATATTAAGAATAGNAAAAAGGCTAAATNAAAAGAATGCTTATCAATATCTTAACAGAGAAAATGTAATGAATATAAACTAATAATATAAAACATAAGTATTATAATAGTAATAATTATAATAGTAGTAGAAGAAGATAACGAAGAAAGAAGAAAGAAAGAAAAGAAGAAGAAGGAAATATTTATAAACATATCAAAGAAGTATAATAATAATAGATTAAACAAATCAAACAATTGATTTGAAGAATTGATTTTAATCTGAAATTATTATCTTGTTAATAAAGTAACATTTCCTTGTTAATATTATAACAATGAAATCTTTATTGTAGATTTATAACTTTAACAATATTAAAATTTTAGCATTATATTATTATACAAGAGTAATAATGTTTTATATACTAAGAAAATAAAAAATAAAATCTTTATTGTATATTTAAGGCTTTAATAATATATATAGTAGATATAATATTATTTACTTATTATAATATAACTAATAACATCTTTGTATAAAAGGAAAGACAAAGCTAAGAAAGTTAGAATTGTTAAAAAGACATTATACAAAAAATCTAAAAGGAGAATCTTTATTGTATATTTAAGGATTAATAATACATATAGCTGATATAATACTACTTACTTATTATAATATAATTTAATAACAGCTTTGTAAAGGAAGAAAGATAAAGCTAAGAAAGTTAGAATTGTTAAAAGAATATTATACTAAGAAGATTTAAGAAGTCAACTTTAAAATTCTAGAAATNAAAAAGTAAAACTATAGTATACTTTAGTAAAAAAAGTTATAAAGATAAAAGACAAACTTTAGTTAAAACTTTGAATAGGAAAAAAGTGCAAAAAACAAGTATAAAAAAAAGTTAAACACTATTTATAAGTAAGAAAACTATATTAAGCTTTATCTACTTAAACTACTTTTAAGAACAAGAGTTCTAAAAAAAAGAAAATGATGTTAAGAGTTAAGTAATATTAGTATATTAACTCGAAAAAGCTTTAGTTATAATAAGTTACATGAATATACTATGTATATATATATAAGAGCAAAAGGGAAAGTAAAGAGTAAGAGTTAGTTTATATAGAAGTAAACACTTATTATAGCTTACTTATCACTCAATTTGTAATTCATTATCTATTACCTGTCTTAGGTTTATAACAGATAAAGCTTAAATGATTGACTTTACAACTTATAAATATATAACATAATTCTTTATAAAATCAACATATATAATATTAAAGTTAATATATTTTTATTTAAGCTTCTTATTCTTTAAGCTTTTTAAATAACTATAACTGTATTTAATAAGTATAACTACTTGAAAAAGCTCATCTTCAACCATCTCCTCCTCTTCTTCAATAAGTTATACAATTTCCTCAAACATAAAGTTTAATTATAAAAGAAAATTTATATCTTATAAAGTAAAAGATAAAAATAATAAAGAATATAAAAAACTAACTTTAATAATAGTTTTATTATAAAACCCTTAAACATTAATATATAATGTAAGTTTAGTCACTTTATAAGTTTATTTATGGAATAAGCTGACTAAAGTTTTCTAAAGTAATAAGTATATTATAAAGTTGTAACTTAAGTTGAATATAAGGTTTCTAATTAAAGCTTAAAGAGTATATTCTTATATAAACATTTGTAATTCTATTTATATAAACTAGTATAAACTTATATAGTTATATACCCTTATATACCTTTATATACTAAGACTTGTTATATAACTTAATACTTGTTAATCTACTAACATTTTATAAGTTATTCTTTTAATTTATTAAATTGTGTAAATAAGATTTATAATATTATCTTTTTCCTTTTCTAATATTATCTTAATACTTAACTTATAATATTAAATAATTTTCATTATTCTTTAANTTATACTTCTTATCTATTATGTTATATAACTACTAAACTCACCTTTATAAAGTAGAAAAGATAAAAACAATAAATTTTAAAATGTTCTCCTTTTGTTATTATTATAAAAAGAACAAGAAATCTTATTATTATTTTCTTGATTCTTTAAAAT
Organism: Scytalidium lignicola; assembly: GCA_002812745.2. Classification (NCBI taxonomy): domain Eukaryota; kingdom Fungi; phylum Ascomycota; class Leotiomycetes; genus Scytalidium; species Scytalidium lignicola. The sequence goes on from NCSJ02000374.1 coordinate 20,797, forward strand.
ACTCTAAATACACTTATTATAATAATTATTATAAACTTCTTAGGCTATCTCTTAAGGAAATCGATTATTACTTTCAAAAAGAGTAATACTTAGAACAAGAAGAAGAAAAAGCTCTTACTAAAGTCCTTTAACTTAAGAAACTTTGTCATTGCATAAAAAACAATACTTAGCTTATGAATTTTAAAGGTATTTTTACTATAGAAGAATTAAAAGAAATTWAAAAAAAGAGAAAAGTTAAAAAAGGAAAAGCTAAACTTCTTAGTCTTTATTAAAAGTTTATTATGTCTTTCTGATAAAAATAAATAACATTTTTCAGTTAATCCTTTTATGTTAAGTATTAATATCATCAATTTTTACCTGNTTTTATAAGCTTTATTAANTTTTCTTTTCTAAGAATCTTTTTTAACTAAATTTAATAATAATTTTTTATTATCTTTTTGATGTTCTTTAAATATTTTGTAAATTCCTACAAATTATTTAATTCTGGAAATCCTTTTTATTTAACCAAATACTGAATTTTCTTATACTAATATTTATAATCTAAAATTTTCTTAATAACTTATTTTTTGTTAAGNTTTTAACTCAACTTTTATACTTAATATTAATAATGTATTCATAAGTACAAGCTTTAGTAATATTATATAGAATACAAGATATACTTGTATTTTCCTAAGTAATTTCAATTTAATTATTATTAGTTTATAAACTTCTTCAACCTTAAATAGTTTTAATTTTACAAACTTAAGTTTATTATTAAGTTATAATTCTTAGAATATATTATATTTTAAGACAAGTTAAGAACAATTAAGGAGAAAACTAAAGCTATTAGAGAATAAGTAATACTTAGAATAGTTAAGGAGTTATAAAGCNTTTTTAGGATTTACGAATTATTATTGAAAATTTGTATAAAACTATTCAAGAATAATATTATCATTAATTAAGTTAACTAAGAAAGATGTATTTTATAAATGGAAAAAGGAATAACAAGATGTTTTTGACTAAGTTAAAAAAAGTATTTAAAAAAAGACTAAAGTTTTAAGATTTTTAACTTAAATAAACTTGTTTAAATTAAAAAAAATGTATTAGATTATATTTTAAACATAGTCTTAAACTAGTAAGATAAGTAAAAAAAAGTAAAAAACTACTTGTATTCTATTCAAGGAAGTTTAACTTAGTAGAATAAAATTATCTTATTTATAATAAAGAATTATTAGTAATAGTAAATGTGTTAAAGAAATAGATGATATATATAATAAAAGCTAAAGAATAAATTAAAATACTAATAGATTATTAAAATCTAAAGTATTTTATAATATTTAAAGAATTAAATATAAGACAAGTTAGATAAGCAAAAACTCTGTTAGAATATAATTTTAAGATTTAACATATTAAAAGGATTAATAATAGAAGAGTAAATACTTTAAGCTAAAAACCAGAGTATATGAACAAAGAAGAGTTAAGTTTAAAGTAAGTAGTCTTAACAGATNAAAAAAGGAATTACTTATAATCAAAGACAATTAATATTTATATTAACAGTAGTGAATAAAACTTAGATTGACAAAATTTATAATAAATTGGATAATGACAATNAAAAAGAATAAAGAGTTTTAAGCAAAGAGTAAGTAGTAAGAGTTAATTGATAAACTATAGTATAAAGACAAGAAATTGTATATTCTTGAAAAACTGTTAAAGGAATTCATAATAGAATAATATACCTTATTACAAAATAAACATTTTAAAGTTGAAAAGACTTATTATAAGTGTCAGTAGAATAGTGGTTACGTACACGTGATATTCACGTGCCCTTGTAAGCTAGTCCTGATTAGGTAGTGGGAGCGAGCAAAGCTCTTACAACTTTGCTCTCCTACCTTTAATCGTACAATAACCATGGAATAGCATAACAAGTATATTACATATAATTGCATACTGTACTTCATGTTACAGGTGAACTAACACTGATTAGTTTGTACATACAGATCAAGAGATTATTGTTTAATCAGTAAGATATTCAGTAGTCCCCTTTTAAAGTTAAATCTCAGGAGATTACAACCTGTTCAGTAGGACATTCGGTAGTCCCCTTACAAAGTCGCAATTTACCTTAGTCGAAGGGGGAAACAACCATTCAACAATTACAGCTTGATCAGTAGGATGTTCAGTGGTCCCTTTTCATAATTGTTGTTGTTGAACTTGTTTTTGCCAAAAACAACATATTCGGTTGGACATTAAGCAGTTTACTTACAGAGTTACATAATTAGCTAATTGACTAATTCTATGCAAAAAACCACTCTTCTACCTTTCATTTTCATCAATTTCTATTCAAAAACTACCACTTTCTTTACATCTTTCATTTCAGACTAGAAACAACATATCAAGTTACCAAAACCACAATCTTTCATCTTACTTTCACTTTTATTATAGAATTACAAGCTTCTACAAGCATACAAGAGAACTTTAAGAGCTTGTAGAACTTTACATTCAAGAAGACTAAGAAGTTATTATATCCTTGAAAAACTTCTGTTCAAGCCTTTATGATTACAGAGTTTACTACTTGCAGGTAAATACTCTCTGTACTTATGTGTAACTAGCTTTATTTTATAGTTAATCAAGTACCTTATGCTAATACTAGTAGACTATACATGTACAGCTTAAGAACAACAGGAAATATAGTNAAAAACAAGAGATACAGTAGAGAATACAAGGGAAAACAGACTAGAAACTGTTACAAGGATGATGAAGAACATCATAAAAGTAAATTAAGAGGCATGAATCAAGAAATAGAAATGGGGAATAACGACTAGACCTACAAAGAACAACTGGCTTGAATTCTTAGAAACTAAGGTTTACAAATACTATCTTGACAAGAGAAGTAACATAGACCTTTAAGACTTGTTTCAAGACAATTTCAAGGACTTTACTATTAACCACTTCAGAACAATTCCCTAGAAAGAGCTATAAGGCTTATACAATTGCCTTTATTATAATAGTGTACAAGTAATGCATAACAACAAGAACATTACAATCACTTAAACCCTTGTAAATGTATTACAAGAGAAAGAACAATATATATAAGATGAAGAAGACTTCAAGGATACTCTTTATGATCTTCAAAAGGGACTTATCACTTTTATGGTTATTATACTCCTTGAAACTATTCAACTTACAAACTCTTGAATTAGCCTTAAAGTTCTTAACTCAATGTTTGTAAGTTAAGAATTAAGTATTATCAGAACTCTTTAAAACAAACAACAATTTTACAAATTACAATAACATCATAACTTTAACCACAAGCTTAGCCTATCACTATTACTTTCAACTTGACTTATGTATATGAAATAAGTTTTTGATATCATTAAAATGTACATAAAAGACTAGAAGTACAACAAGATAACTAATAGCTTTAAATACAAGTTGATGATCTTCAAGAGTTATTATGAATAAGTAGAATTGTTAGAGGAATTTTATATTAAAGCATTTTTTACTATGTTAATAAGGCTAGCAAAAGGCTATTTCATTGTTAACAACCTTGTTAAATGCATATTTGAAAAGGCATATACTTACTTATATAACTTTTATGAAGGACTTATATATTATTGTTAAATTTACATTGAATAAGAAGGTATAACGTTAGCATTAATCACAGTTGTAAACCTCAGGAAAACAATGCTTGAGAATGTATAATTGCTTATTAACAAGCTTCAAGAGCTTTAATATAGCTTTTAACTAGCTTACAAGATGATTAATATTCTTTATGAGAAGTTGATTATTGCTTGTTAAAGATCTCCAGTATATAGATATGCCATTTTAAACTTACTAAGAGACTTAAGGCAACTTATTAACAAACTCTATTCATTTATTATATCATATGAAAAAGAAAAGGAGTAAGAACACAATGGTGAAACCTACTTTACAAACTGTTGTTATTATACTAATTGTAATATAAGTTAATGATTTAATTTGCAAGGCTTTAAGTATATTACTCTATACTCTTAAATGTAAGGAAGATGCTTTATATGCAAAAGGGAAGGGTATTGATCTTGGAGATATCCTTAAGAAGACTAAGATATAGAGAAAGTATATTTCAAAGCTAGAAATATAAGTAAATTTAACCTTAATGTCTGTAATTCTGAACAATGTTTTAACGAACAATTCAAACAATATATTGTTAATTGTGAAGGAAATAACTTTGAAGAAGATGAATTAAGCTTTACTTTCAAGACTTTATTTGCTTATAACAATGTAAAAACAAACCTTAAAGAACTTGATTAACTTAAAACTACATTCTTTATTATAATTATGTTCTTTATCTTATGTAGAAGTTTCTTAGTAGAATTAACTATACTAATTATTATAGAATTAGCTAATAATACTTTCTTATACTAACTAACTACTAAAGTGTTAATAACTGAGAATTACCCTTAAGAACTTAACCTAAAAACCTTCACAGTAATTATAATAGAAGTGTACAACATAAAAAGCTTAACAAGGTATAATTCAAGACAATTTTATAGAATCTTGATTGATATAAGAGTTATAAAGCACTTTACAACTGGTTATAGTCAATTTGAAGTTTTATAATAAGTAGACTAAACTATAACATTAAATATTACAACTAAAAGCATAATAACAATACAATTCAAAATCAAGAGTATAACTTTAATAAGTTTTATATTAGTAAATATACTAATTGAGTAAATTGAATTTTATGTAATTGAATTAACTATTCCCTTTTTGCTATGCTTAACGGATATAGACTAATTAAATGTGTATTTTAACAACCTTATAAATTTACTTATTATATTATAAAGAAGTATTCTGGTTATATAACAATTTAGCTATAACTTTCTACTTTAAGACATATCTTTACATATCTTTATTTTTGATTTATTGAAGGAAAACCTTTGTTTCTTGACTAACGTAGAATTACAACGTTTATACTAACGTTTTAACTACTTGTTAATAATTAGATTATAATGCATATTAAACTATACAAGTTATAATGTTAACAAGGATACATTAGAATACCTTATTAAGTTTTATACTCATTACTAATACTATAAGAAGTCTTCAAGAAGGTTTAGATTCAACTTACAAGATAATGTTAACTTTAATTACTTTATTATTATTAACATCTTTTACATTGACAACAAACTTATACTTTACATCATCAACAAAGGAACATACTACCAAGCTAGTAAATAACTTCAAAATATTAGTATAAAGTATACTTAGGACACTTTATAAGCTTATTAAATTAACATTTACTTAAGACTTCTAGACTAGATTATAACTAATACCAAAAAGAACTTTGTTAGTAAGGAGTTCTAACAAAGCATTACAACCATAAGAACAACCTTAAAAACAATCTTAGTAAAAGCTTATAATTTAATTAACTATATTGAATAATATTATATACTTGTATAATGTGCTTACTAGATAATTACAATTAAAATCCACAATCTTGATAAGGATATAACTTTACAAATAGTATTCAAAGTTGTTAACAATTCTATAAGACTTGATGGACTTATCCTTATATTACTAGTTTATAACACTTACTTATATATGTTAGAACTTAACATTCTAGCCTTAACTATTAGTTAAAGAGTTATAGTAATTAAGAAGGTTATAAAGGAAATTAGTAAAATCAAGGTAAAATAACAAGTACAAGATATAATCAACATGTGTAATAGCCTTAATATAAGTACTATTCATGACTTATTGTTAAATTCAGATGTTCTTATGTAAAAAGCAAGAAATACAAGCTAGAACAGAAGTTAAGAAGGGTTATACAAGCTTATAAGTATAAACAGAGAAACATACATATTAACATTACCATGTAAGAACATACTATTCAAGTTAACAATTATAAAACTATACCTTATACTTATAAAAGGAATTAATAAAATCAAATTACTAAAACTAGAACTGAAAACTACAAACACTAAAGAGCACTAAGAGGAGCTTAACAAGTCGATTATAATTGTTATTCTACTACTAATACTATTAATAAAGTGTAAACATAAAAGACCTTGTAAATACCTTGAAATTATTGCTTTCTTATAAGAGGAAGAACTAGAACCTTAATTTACAACTTTATATCAAGTTAAAATATCAAGATTACTTAAAAAGNAGTATTTTCAAKACTATAAACTCTTAAAACATACTTAAATGATATATATATATTCAATGTTAAGTTAWTAACTATTGTAAAGGCTTTCAGAACATGAAGACATTACTTATTATATGTATAATACTTTGTTAAAGTTTTAACTAATTACTTAAATTATTGCTATCTTATTTCTAAGTTACAACTGAACAATAAGTAAGCTTATTAATTATAAGAATTATTTAAATATAATTTTAAGATTAAGTATAAATTAAGCTTTTAGAACCTTACTAATAAGTTGTTAAGAAGACCTGATTTATAAGATATAATTAATATTATAATAATATATTAAGAGTTGTTATTAAGTTTTCTTAGTAAGTTCTTACAAACACTAAATATAAGTAATAAGGAACTTATAAACTTGTTAGGTTAAAGTCTTATTGACTAGTCAGAGGAAGTAGATTCTTTGACAACTGAACTTGTTTTACTAGACAATTAAGACCTTGTTAATCAGTCACAAAAGCTTAACAACTTTATGACAATTGAACTTGAAAGTACTTAGAGTATTATGTCTTTCCAGGATAATATTACTGTTAAAATTACAAGTTATAAATTGTATATTCTTTTAGTATAAGCTAAAAGGGTTAAAGTTATAATAATACTAGAAGACTTATTACTTAACTTTGTAGATGTTATTTATAAAACATAATAAAAGAACACTTTTGTTATTAATAAAGAATAAAAGCAATAACATAACAAGCAATCTATTACTAAAGTCTTAAAGCATAACCTCTGAGCATTAAAAGACAATAAACTTCTAAGGTATTAAGGACATGTTTATATCCTTAATAATTATCTATTAAAGATTGAATTATTAGATACTTTTTATAATACTTTTACTAATAAACATTTAAGTATTACTAAAGTTTTGAAATAACTAGTTAATTGTTATTATTAAAATAGTTTGTGGAAAAANCATCAAGAAGTACATCTTTACTTATACTATTTGTTAAAGAACTAAGTTAAGACATTATTTACTTTATAACAAGTTAACACTTTTGTTAATACTAATTAAACCTTTTGAAGAAATCTCAATGAATTTCATCATTAAATTACCATTTTCTACTTCTTTTAAGGATAAAGAATATGATACTATTTTAATAATAATCTACAAGTTTATTAAGTACTTGATTTATATTCTTACTACTAAGTATATTAATGCTAATAAAGTTATTAAGTTATTGTTATATTATATCATTTAACTATTTAGTCTATTTAAAGGTATAATATCTGATCAAGATACTTGATTCAAGAATAAGTTTTGAGTATTCCTTTGTTATTACTTAACAATAAAGAGGCAGATAAATATTATATAATATCCTTAGATTAATAGTTAAACTAAATGTTAAAACTAGAACTTAGAATACTACTTACAAGTCTATTACTCCTTTACTCAAGATAATTAGACAATTAAGTTATACTTAATAGAGTATATTTATAACACCTTATAACATTCCATTATATAAACATCCTTTGCAAAGGCCTTCATAAGATACAAACCATAAGGATTAGCAAAGTTAAGGTTAGTTAATGAAAAGCTTCCTTTTAAGGTATTAACAACAACTAAGAGAGTTAAAGAGTTATAAGAGAATTATAATAAGATCACAAGTTTACTTTAATATACTCAGAAACTTTATAAGAAATAGTATAATCAACATTAAGTGTTAAAGTCTTTTAACCTTAAAGACTAAATGTTAGTCTTTACTACTTATATCAAGTAATAACAACCTTGTTATAAGTTTACTAACAAATACTTAAGGCCTTAGAAAATAACAAAGGTAATAAAAGATTATAACCTTGCTTATAAGCTAGATATGTTAAAGTAAATTCATATTTACCTTGTTTTCCTTATCTTTACCCTTAAGTTGTATAAGAAGTAAAAAANGTAATAACTTAAAACCAAAGGAGATAAGTATTATTAACTTAGACAATAAATATAAAGTAAAAGTAATCTTAGACTATAGATAATAAAAAGAAATTTTCAAATACCTTATTAACTAAAAAGGATATATTAACAAGGAAGATTCTTAAGAGTTATAAGAAAATATTAATAATGGTGAAATGCTAGAAAAGTATAATAAAAAANCATAATTTAGATTTAAACAACCTTAAAGCCAGGAGAAAGTAACGAACCGAGCGTCATAAGTCTGTGTACACCCCATCCTTAATAATTACACCACCAAAATGGAACCTACAACACCTCCAAATCCAATGCCAGAGCATGAATTAGGATATGAAATACTTACAAAGCATAAAGAAGCTATCCGACAGCTTCGATTCCTTGCAAATTGGGGTCCTTCACAACTTGCAAAAGTGTATAGGATTGGTCGATCGACGGTTAATCGAATTTTGAAATATACTGCGCCTGAGAGGATACGACCTATTCGTATAGGAAAACCACGATTACTCACTCAACAAGCTGTTTTGGATATTATCAATTATATTTGTTTATCATACGAGCATAGATGTCTTGATTATTTTCAATTAAAGGCAGAATTACACCTTGAATGCTCTGCACAAACAATTGAAAGGCGTTTGAAGGAAGTGGGGTATTATCGGTGTGTAGCATGCTAAAAGCCATATTTAACCAAGTTACAAGCTATTCAACGATGGTTATATGGATTACAACACTTGTTTTGGATGATACAATGGTTTTCAGTTCTCTTTTCTGATAAATGCACTTTTTTGATTGGTGATCATTCTTCTAAAACTAAAGTTACATGCAAACATGGTGATTGATTTTGTTCAACTTGTATTCAACATCAATTTCATCAAGGACATACAACACCAGTTAATTGTTAGGGAGCAATTGGGTATAATTATAAATCAGAATTGATTATTATACATGGCCATGGCAAACATGGAGCATTTATACAAACAGATTACTTGAATCAAATCCTGGAGCCAGCAATTGAAGTTATTCTAGAGGATTTTAGAGTAGTTACCTCAGAACTTGGATATACACCTATATTCATGGAAGATGGCAACTCTGCTCATGGTCATAAGTCTATTACAAATCCTTGTGCAATATTCAGAGAGAAACATGGTATTCAACTATTAAATCACCCTTCTACAAGTCCTGATCTTAATCCAATTGAAAAATGTTGGAGAGCTATAAAACAGTCGCTTCACCGTCGCAAAATCCAACCTACAAATGAAATCGAAATGGCCAACGCAATCATAGAAGAATGGAATGCACTTGATCAGGAATGGATTAATGGATTGATTATAGATCAAAAGCATTGGATATGGGAAGTTGTAGCATGTCAAGGATAGATGACATCAAATTAAGTAGCAATTTATCAATTTAATAAGGGGTGTACACAGACTTATGACGCTCGGTTCGTAAGGAAAACTTAAAAAGTTAATAGTTACCTTATAATAAGAGTAATCAATTTACTTTAAGTAATTTTTTACAAAGTATAGTACAGAATATAATTATAAGAAAGGAAATACTATAAGACAACAGTCTAAATTCATTTAAAATACACTTAGCCAAGAACTTAACACTAACTTAACAGAAGACAAGCCAGAACAAGAGTAAGAGATTAACTTCAACCTTACAAGGTAAGTAAAGAGAGAAACTGAATGCTTATACTCTAACCTTACAAGGGGTGAACAAAAGAAGAACAAGAGTTACATCTTACTATCATTGCTATTATCTTTATTATTATCTTCATTATCAAAAGGCTTTTCTACCTTAAGATGTTATCCTTTAATTAACATTCACCTAACAATAGTTATATAAGTAACTTATTACCTTATTATAATTTGTACAAAGACTTTCTACTTCTTTAAAAAGACTTATTATATCCTTAAACATCTTCTTCAATAAACAACTTAACAACTTTAATACTAAGATACTTTTCTTTTTCTGCTTAACTGACTTTTCTTACTTGAGTTCTTGAAGACATAAAGAAGGTATACTTTTAAAGTTCTTAATGAATTAAAGGCTTTTTAAAACAATTATTTATACTACCTTAATATTATCTTAACACTAGGTTAACAAGAGTATTAAATATAATAACTATAAGTCATTAGTATAATTCTTCTTTAATAGAATCCTTAAATCTAGTCTTATACTAGTATATATATACTTCTTCTCCTTAGTTGACTAATATTATATACTAATAATAAAGCATTGTATATTCATTAAAGCTCTTAGTTTGTCTAAGGTAAGCTAGTCATCTCNTTAATGTTCNTTTTTCTTGTCAACATTACCATACAAGCATTTAAGTTCTCTTGTATAGTTTTCCCAACTTGTAAGGATGTTGATTATTCCTTGGTTTGTTGTCCTTTTGTTTATTGTGAACTATTCATCCTTAAAAGGTTGAAACTATATTTTAATTACTTTTCTTAAGTATGTTAATACTTACAAAACCTTATGTATATCTCCAAGCAACAAGTGATCATTCAATACTAAATAAGTTCTTGTCTAAGCAAGATATACTTTTAACTTCTTTCTATTCTTATAGAACAAATCCAGTCAAGTAATCTTAACTTCCTTAAATATTATTATTAGGACTTGTTCAACGTTGCTCTCTAGCTTAAAGTCTAGATCAAGGTCTAGACTTGGAACTCTTAATACTTAAGCTGGTTCTGGATTAGGTTTGAGTAATAAAGGTATTAACTTCTTTCTTGTAATTCTTAACAATTCTTTAACAGTTGATTTTTCTGTTGATTTAATAAGTTGTTTTAGTAGTATAATAACTTCCTCTAACATTCCTTATTAAATGTTAATTTCCTTGATAATCTGATTCTTACTTAGGTCTTCTTCAAAGTTATTTTCAGAACTTTCCTTAAATACTTCCTCAGATCCCTCTTCAGATTCTTCTTCAAAGTCTTCTTCAGAATCTTCTTCAGGTTATTGTTCATTGTTATTATCTATTGGTATGTCTGTTTTCAAATCCTGATTTATCAAGATAAGAAGTGTTCAAAATGTTATAAAACTATGTTATCTAGGTCACTAGATAGCCAAGAGTAAGGTAAATGTTCAAGGATAGTAGAAATGTATAACACAAGCAATTAAGTCAAAGGTAAGATCCAATAATGTATTTAAGTTGAACATGAGAAGTTTACTCTCATGTTCTTATGGTATGCTTATATAGATAATGAAATATAATTAGACCTCTTAAATCTCCTAGGTCCCCCAGGTCCATAGACCCCTTGGACCTCCCAGGTCCCTTGGGTCCCAATCATGTCACATGATCATTAGGTTCTCTATATACACTCTGCTGTATATCAAGCCTCAGGCTTACACCAATCACTATGTTACAGTAAAACCCATAACATTTTTACATGTTTTTACGTGTTTTTTATACATTTTTATGTTAAAGACGACTATTATATAAAGTAGAATAACTATATTTGCGGTGATTACAAATATAATGTGCCTTTTTAAGAATATAACTAAGTAGTAAAGTTATTCAACTTTATATATTATAATAATTATAATACATTAATAATCAAATTAATAAACGATAAAAGATTAAGCTAATCTTAAATAAGATTAGTATATATTATGTACGTAAAGAGGTGTTAGAAATGAATTACTATCTTATGTAAAGCAGTATAACCAAAATGTTACTATAATAATAATCATTGTTTACATTCCTTTCTTCTTATAATACTATTACTACTACTATTATTTCTACTTTAATAGCTTGAGATATACTTATATATATGTGATATAAGACTAAAGTTGNAAAATGGTTATTTTAAAAGAGATACTATTATGGATTTGAATATTTTTTATATTACAACTTAAGAATAGCTTAAAAAGGGAAATCACATTTACAAATCTACTAGTAAACTACTTAAGCTTTCTGATTTAACGGTTTTAACAATTATTTAATGGTTTATTAATTATTATGAATATTATATTATGTCTTCTAAACAGATTNAAAAAGGAATTCAATCTGAATATATTTAAGAATACACTTTTAAAAGCTTTAACTTAATTTGGATATTATTATTATATTCTTGATTATAAGTTTAGAATCTTAGCAAAAAACAAGCTATTACACTGGANTTTTTAGTATTATAAACTAGGATAAGCTACTTTAGTATTAGAGGAATAGAATATACATAGACAAAACTATTATATATACAAATATACTTAGACGTTAATAATTATTTAAAGTAAGAAGTAAATAGTAAAAGTTTAATTGTATTTAATTTACCTTTTATTCTAGTTATAAGTTTATTATAATATAAGTTGTTATTAGATATAATTATAAATTAGAGCTTTATTTTGTTTTATATAAAGGAGAAGATAAAGGATTTACATAACAAAAGTATATAAAGCAAATCCTTCAAAGGTTATTAAAGGAGATATTTGAGAATCTGGAAAAAGGATATAAAATATTAAGGATATACTAGTATGTAAAAAATAACAACTTAGTATATAACAAGAAAAATACAGTTAGAAATAAGGGAATATACAATAAGATTCAAATAGAGTACTATATCAAGTTAATTGAATAGTTACCTTAATCCTTGGATTTGAATCCAATTAAGAATATATAACAAGTTCTTAAGCAATTACTCAGAAATCATAAGTTATTTAGAAGGTAAAAGTTAGAGGACCTTAAAGTAATTATACAAGATATATAAGAGAATAAGATATTAATTGAACAGTATATTAACCAGTTTATTGATATTATACCTGAAAGGATAACAAAGGTCAAGATGTAAAAGGGAAGCTTTTTAGGGTAATAGTAGTAGTAGTAATAGTAATAGTAATAGTAACCTTGTATAATAGTAATAAAATAATAATATGAAAATGCTTTTTTTAAGTAGCAGAATTCGCTTGCTTACAAGGGGTAGCAATTCATTTCTGATACCCTCTTATGTATATAAGAAGGTGTTAAGAAATACTTACTCCTGTTACAAGTCTTACTGTTATAGCCTGATAAGTACCAAGTAATAACTTATAGAACATTAGTAACCAACAAGAGTATTGAGTTACATAACTTATGTAATAGGTATACATTAGTATAAAGGGTATAAGGCTATACTAGGTTAGACTAGTTAAACTTAGGAAATGTAATTGTTTATATAAGAACATATTCTTTAAGCTTTAATTAAAAACCTTATATTCAATTTAAGTTATAACTTTACAATATATACTTGTTTATTATAATTATAAACGATTTACTTTTATATAAACCTTATAAAAGTAATTAGCCTAAGCTTATATTATTATATCCTTAAGGGTTTTGTAACATTTTGAATATCCTTATATAAAAGCAGATTATGTTAAACTTAAACAAGTATATGATAGAGATACAAAAATTAGTTTAGAAGAAAACTTTAAAGAAAGTTTAATAAGTGAAGATTTAAGTGAATTAGTTAACTTAAAGAATAAGACTATGAACTTAACATAAATAAGATTATTAACAAGATTAATAGTTAAAAGACCTTCAAGAAGACTTTTACTAAGACTATTAACTCTACTATTTAAATTAAGACTAATAATTGTTATAAGTAGTATAAGAAGGTTATTAAGCAAAAAGATAAGAGTAGTTAAACTAGACNTTTTTTTATAAAGATAAAAACAAGCTTAAAGTATATTTAATATAAATAAGAACATATTTAGTGTTAAACAAGCAAGTACTTATAAATAACATATAAAAAAGGTTATAAGTAATATTATACTTTAAAGGAATTATAATAAATTGATTTTAATTATTCTTAAATAATTACTTTAATTATATAAGAGAATTAATCAACAAGGAAATTTAGAAACTTCTTAACAATTATAATAAATATATAAAAGAACTTAACAAGTTATTCAAGGACATTAATAAGGAAAGGAATGTAAAACAACATCTTTATTATCTTAAATAAACAAGGATTATCAATAATTATACAACTTTATTCAGATAATATTCAATAAGAATAGATTAGAATAAGAAAGCTCTTATTACATGATATAAAAGAGAATTAAAGGATAAGATATATAATAAACTATATTAAAAGATATTAGTCTTAAACTTAAAGACTTTAATTAACTAATGTATTAAAATTAAAAATCAATTGTATAAAAAGAAATTAGATAAGAAAGGATTATTTTACTTTATAAGTGAAAATTATAATCAAACAAAGAAATCTTAATTATAAGAGAATCTTATAAACCTTGACATAATTAGAAAAGAGAAATCCTAGAAAGATAAGACTTAGAAGCTTAAAAGAAGAGGAAATTCGTTTAGAATTAACCTTAAAAAGTTAAAGGATTACAAGGAAAAAAATTTATATTTTAAGTATAAACTTCTTAAGTATTTTATTAACAATTACAAGGATAAAGGAAAATAAACAACAATTATAAGTATAAGTGTTATAAGTATTCTTAAGCAAGAGAGTTTATTATTAAGTTATAAAAAAACTAAGAAAGATATATTTAATATAAGAGTATTTGTAAACTTAATATGCTTAAGAGAAGATATAACTGAAGAAGTACTTAATATTAAGGATTAACTTCAATTACAAACATATTATTACATTAGTTATAAGTATTTAAGATGTTAACATATTATATAACTCTTTAAGTAAAGTAAAAGTAAAATCTTCTAGTAAAAGATTAAAACAATTAATAAATTACTATTTGAATAAGATAACTTGATTATAATTATTAAGAAAAGTTGGAAAATAATTACATTTACTTAGAATAAGTTATAAATAAATATAATACTTTAATTATTAAAGGTTAAACAATAAGATTACTTATTAAGATTTAATTAGTAAATATTAAATNAAAAAGAACTTTAATTAACTAATTTAGAAAAGGTTTAAATTAATAAGAGGAATTATAACATTCAAACAAAAGCTAGAGGTGTTGGTGTAAAGGAGTTTTTTCTAGTATAGAAGAGCATTTTATAAAGGTACCTAATTTGAATACAGTAATCGTCGGGCCTCAAGTACGTACATTGCCTGACTTTAGTCGCATGCGCTCCTTATTGAAATGAAGGCAATTTAATTGAAAGTTTTAAAGTAGGAAAAATCTATTACATTTAAAGTTACACGGTTATTATAAGATAAAGAGGTTGAAGTAGTTAGCATATAAGTCTATTCGTTAACAGTATAACTATGATATAACAATTTTACGTGTAGTTTACATATTGTTTAAGCAATTAGCTATTTAAATATTTATTTAATATATTATTACTATAAAAATATACTATATATAACATTTAATTTATTATAATAATTTAAAGTTAGATAATTTAGATATTAACATTTAATCATACCTGAATAAAGGTTTAATAATAACAAAATCATTAACTAAGATAAATAAGCATACCTTTTAATCCACGTCCGAAAGCGGCTAGCAGCTGAGGCTAAGCTCTGGTAGATGAGCTGTTAAGTTTAAAATAACAAGAAGAAAACTTCTTCTCTTATTAGAACTCTTTTACCCAAAATAACGTTAAACTAGAAGAATACAGCTTAATCACTATGCTATACTCATCTTCCTCGTTAAGAGAGGTACTTAACATAAAGGGTAAAATAAAGGAATGTTTACAACTCTCTTAGCTAGTATACTTAATGTGCTTGATCAGTCAAGAATTGCAGGTCATGCGCCCAGCCGGCTGGCGACTAGCCATCAACCTCGAAGGGCTTGACGGCTATGGCGGAGCAACTCGTCGGCTAGCTTCCGCAATGGGTCTCCGCCATCTCCGCAACCCAAAAATCCTCGATCCTACCATTCCACAATGGGAGATAAAGGAGCTTGGACTCTAGAACCCCAGGTTTACCCCGGGTTCTTGTCCAAGTTCATCTGGCAAATGTTGTAAATATAAGCCAGCTGTAAGCCTAAGTAAATGCCGGGTCTTTCGTCTCTTCATGATCCATCAAAGCCTGATACTATAATCAAAGGCTATCACACTATGGGTTTAATTCGCCTTCGCGGTGATAGTCTGGCATGGACCACCATCGCTTCCTGTAGTGCGGCGATGCTGTTGTTTGGTTATGATCAAGGTGTTATGAGGTAGGAAATTGAGCCATTTGAGTGCCCCTGGTCTGACGCCTCCTCTCAGTGGCCTAATAACGTCCGACTCGTTCAAACAGGAGATTTTTGGCACCTTAAACCCATCAACCTCAATCTCAGGCCTTGTAGTTGCTATTTATGAAATAGGCGCCTTTGTGGGTGCTGTGTCAGTGATGGTCTATGGTAGGTCCCTGCCAAGTTTCGAGATTTGACAGTTCAAAGAGAGTTCCAGTAGCTGATGATCAGAACACAGGTCAACTCTTGGGCCGACGGTGGACCACTGCCATTGGCCAAGTGATCATCATTATCGGTGCTGCTTTGCAAGCAAGTTCGCACGGCCTTGGGCAGATGATTACTGCTCGGGTGATCACGGGTGTTGGCATGGGTCAAGTCACAGCTACCGTTCCTGTGTGGAATGTCAGTTGAATATTCCTAACCATCTTGAGGAGGATTGCTCACAGCTCGTTAGGCGGAAATCGCGCGTGCATCGTATCGAGGTAAAGCTGGCGCCTGTCTCTCACTTTGTGCCGTTACAGGTCTGGTTATTTCGTACTGGGTATGTCACTAACCAATTCTCTCCTACTGGATCCAACAACGTTAAGTTCCAATTAGGTTGATTATGCAGCGAGTTTCTACAGCTCAGACTTTTCGTATAGGTTTCCTCTGTCGCTTCAGATTCTCTTCTGTCTTCTCCAATTGTCCACTATTCCATTCCTCCCCGAATCTCCGCGCTGGCTGATGGCCAAAAATCGCGATGCAAAAGCAACGGATATCATATTGGCAATTTCTGACGCAGAGTCGCTTGAATCGAGCGCCGAAGCGGCAGCCATGGTGGCAGACATAAAGTTCGCCCTTGAAAATGAAAGTGACGGTTTATCTGCGTGGAAAGAGATGTTCACCATGGGACCATTGCAGTATTTTCGAAGAATCTTGCTGGCATTTGGCATCCAGGCCATGCAACAACTGACTGGTATCAGTAAGTACAAATGATTATTCTGTTTGATTTTAATTCTCCTATTCAGGGTTTTGGCTGACCATTTCCGCAGATGTGATTGCGTATTATTCGACTGTCATTTTCAAGCAATCGGTTCACATGAGTGATCATCTAGCCTTGCTCATGGGGGGTTTTGTATCCCTCGCCTTCTTCGCGGGGACAGTTATTTCAATTCCCATTATTGACAGCTTTGGCCGTCGACCAGTTAGTCTACCGCTAGTTGTGACTAAACCTTCCACTGATCATTCTGCATTAGCTTATAATGTACGGTCTTGCTTGCACATGTATCGGAATGACAATCACAGCAATAGGAACCTCGAAGGATACTTTTTCCTATGGTGTGGCAGCGACGTTTGGCGTATTCTTCTTTAACTTCAACTTGTAAATCCTTCCCCCAAACTTCCTGATCAAATAATGTGAAGCTAAAGTGTAAAACAGTGGGATTGGCTTCCAAGCAACAGCATGGCTATATGGTGTGGAGGTGACGCCATTGAAGCTTCGTCACTTCTCCGGAGCCATTGCAGCCGCATCGGGTACGTTATCTGAAAACTGTCCCCCAAAACTCACCTTGAGCTAAACATTTCTCAGGCTGGATCTGGAACTACGCCGTCGTGCAAGTAACGCAACCAGGAATCCAGAGTATTGGATATAAGTATTTTATAGTCTGGGCAGTTCTCAACTTCACCTGGTTCTGGGTCATATTCTGTAAGTATTCTTATGCACGATACATTGTCTTTCACTGCCGACTTGCAGCTCTTTGAGTGATATAGAAAAGCTGACCTGTTTCTCCTAATAGTCTTCTACCCAGAAACTGCCAGAAAGACCTTAGAGGAGCTTGATTTTATCTTCATGGACCCTGATGATCTACCGCAAGTAAAAGGAGAACATTTTGAGAAAGAAAAAGAGCGCAGAGTGAGTGAAGAGCACATTGAAGTTGTGTAATTCCAGTATATGGCGCCGTTGACTTGAGAGTTTGTCTGGAATGGTGTGCAATATTTGCAATTAACTTGAAAGTTCAGTGCAAGATCGTTTATTTTTCAGCTTTCTAGAGTATAGCCTAGTCTACCAAGAGGAGGTTCATGCTACTAGGAGGCAGAAAAATCAAGAATCAAACCTGAAATACATTAATTATTCTACTTCTTATTCGATTATAGTTTACGTCTAAGGTGTTTGATCCTTTATTCTAAGAGGATTGAGTACTAAATAATATACTTATACTTTATATATATTTGGTTATTATTTTCTAAGTTTGTGTATTTATGTTTAAGATTTGATTAATACTCTTGATTATAACGACTATTATGCATAAAACTTACTATAATTATAATGCATTACAAAGTACTTACAGTTTAAAAATCACTAAAGTTATAATGTATTTAGTGTTAACGAGGAGATACAGCACATGCAATAAGCGGTACTGGCTTGAACGAGTGTATTTAACCGTTTTACTATACTTATTACTATTGTTAACAAGTTATAAGTCTGTAAACTTGTTAGTTAAAAGTATNAAAAAAGAATATACAAAAAAGAAGTTAACAATTATAAGTTGTTAACAGTTTATATCATATATATAATTGTATTTTTTT